>JAQBSW010008570.1:0-33426 GCA_029291075.1 Eudiplozoon nipponicum
CAGAATTTGCCACGGACAGGGCTCGAACCAGGACATGTTTGCTTCGGAATCTGTTTCTTAAAAACACTGAACCACACTGCCGTTTTAACTGTTTTGCATAGCTTATATTGAGAATTTCAACTACAAATGTGTGAAAAGTGCTGTTTTATTACCTATTATTTTTTCGCTACCGCGTGTTGCCAGGATGTGAGCTGGTGTTTGAAAACGTTGGGTTTCTGGATTTCCACATGTTTCTTAAGAGTAAATATTCTGCAGGCATGAATGCTCATATGCAATTCAGCCGTGTGTATAATAACCACGAATAAATAATAGTCACGCGGCAGTGAAGCGTTAGTTTTGTTTCCGATCAAATAAATTATATCTAAAACGGTACCTTGACTATATTATTAACTCTACACCTGAAGAGAGTAAACTTTTCATCTTTAGCCACAATGATATGCTATGGCCCTTTTCGGTTTGAAGTTTATCTTCAAAACTACAAGTGTTGAGTTCTATGTCAATTCTTCAAAAAATGAGATGACCTGTTTTTAAGCGGGAAGAAAATGTAATCTCATATATTTTATAAATAAATGACAGAAATCTTCACCTGTAATTTTGTAGACAAATATCAGACCGAAAAGACTAACATCTTGGCTAAAAATAAAACTTTTGCTCTGTTCTGGTGTAAAGTTAATATAATAACCAATGAAAAGTTTACTGTATAATTTAATTCGCACACGAAATTAAAATAAATTGATTTCGGTTCATCGCCACCGACAATATTTTTTTAGCATGAAACAAAAAAGCTTCACACTCGCATTAAAAAAAAATGCCTTATTCGTGGTTAATGTTAACATAACCATTATGGATTACTATTATTTGAATTAAGGTTGCGAGCTTAAGATAAATACCAATTCCATTATATCAAAACTCTACATGATTGTTTAATTGATCAATTTACATAAATTTGACGAATTCTAGAATATTATATGTTTGTAAATATACAAAAAATTGGGCAAAATTCTGAACAATACTTGACAAGCTCCCAATACGAACGGAACTGGTCTACTGAAAGAATTTCCAATGCTACCTTATACAATTCTTAGTTTATACTGGCGTATTTTTTTTAATTGATTGATTCTCTTAAGCTCGTTACCTAGATCAAATTATATTTTACTATTATACACCAATCAATTCATTTCGACAGACAATATCCAGATTGTCATAATTTTAATAACGATTAAAAATTTAAATCCATGGCGTTTAAGGTTCATATTCAATTCTTTGCTCCTCAATCGTGAGCTTTACTTACCTGTACTGACGCCTCGATTCCACCTGTTTGATGTGTGGACTGGTATCTGTTGAGATTACCGACTCTTTGCTTAATGGTGACGTATTTGTAGTATGAAATAGCAGATGACTTTGACTATCATCAGTAGTAGTGACATCTCTACAAGCAGATAACTTCTGAATAGGACTGTTGTCGAGATTCGGTGCATAAACTTCACGGTTTGCCATTGCCATAATTGTGTATTTTTCACTTATTCTGCATGTTTCTTTAATATTGCCTGATTAAGAAAAAAATAAATACAAATGACTTGATTATTTTTAAATTTGATTAAATTGTCAGATTGGCTTGTTTAAGGAGTCCGCTTTAGATCCTGAGGAATCCGTTTGTTTTTTTTAATAAGTGTGACATAACATCTTTGTATTAGGCGTTGCGCACCTAGTAACAAATAGTTCAAATAGGACCAAATGGATAAAACAAAATCAGCGTGTACGAAAGGTAAAATCTCAGGTGCACTTGGATTTCGTACTAACCTACGACTCATTATTAGGAGTCGGTATTACGCTCTGTACCCATCATATATTTAGGTGAGGAATATGGAACAATTGGATGGAACATTTCTCACCTAAATATATCGTGGGTACAAGGCGTAATACCGGCTCCTACCGATAACTTGCCAGTAAGCACAGAAATTGTTTCCATGAGATTATACCTTTAGTTCATGTTAACTTTAATTTATCTTTCTGATCCTATACGAATTAATTTGCTACTAGGTAAGCAACACTGAATGCGAAATTGCATTTATATTAATTCCCGCAACAAACATTACCTAACTAGATATATAACATAATCGTTTTTTTTAATTTTTGTGCGAAAATTATGTATGCATTATCGGACATATCGATCGATTAATGGATTTCAGTTTCGATGTTATTTTTCATAAACGTCAAAGATGGTGAAAAATTGTCAAAATTGTGCTAACCGTTCAACTTATTTAAATGATAATTGTTCACTCATGTACAAATCGTAGCAGAACAATTTTTTCATTTATCCCGCAGTTCAAACTTCGTTTTTAAAACATTAGAATAAACGGCTACTATAAGTAGCATGACGTTTCACTGTTAGAATATATTATATGCAATTCTTTAATTTGATGTAACTGATCCCTGTTTTGTCGAATATACCAATAGCTATATTAACGACGCAGATTATTCTGAACAAATATTGCAAATGTGGAAACATGATTCTTTATTTTTTTTGTTTTTATGGGAAAATATATGAGTATGCTTTGCGTGATCATTGTCAATCTTGACGCTACAAAGCGCAATTCCTAACAGATGCATCTTACCATCAGTTTAAATTATTTTGGCTTATGCCTGATTTGCCTGTTTTTATAGTCATCATTTTTATGAAAATTATATGTTGAAAATTCCGACTTCTAATAAAAAAGTGGAATTAAATTTCAATAATAACCCCAGCGTATTCACGATGATAAAAATTAAATGATCAAAGTTGACAAATTTTATCTAGCAATACTAATATACTCTATTAGCAGTCTTTTACCCAAAATTAAATACTGTTTGTTGCGAAGATCTAATATATATGCAAGTATGTATAAGATGTTGCGAACCTAGTAACAAATTAGTTCAGTTGTGACCAGAAGGATAAACCAAAGGCAGCATGAACGGAAAGTATAATCTCATGCACATTGTACCGTCCTATTATTCCACATTCTTCGACCAAATATATAGTGGTTAAAGGGCGTAATACCGGCTCCTACTGATGAGTCGCCAGTAAGCACGAAACGAATGTGCATGAGATTATACTTTCCGTTCATGCTACCTTTGGTTTATCCTTCTGGTCACAACTGAACTAATTTGTTACTAGGTTCGCAACACCTAATACATAATTTTATCCAACATGATTGACTCAATCAAACCTAGCATTTAAGCCATAACGCAATGGCAATCAACTACCAGGCATTGCATGCGCAATAACAATGCTCTTGTCTCATTATAACATAATTTTATTTAATCATCAAATACCTTATAAATACCAACAAGAGACAATTTTGCATGTAATGATACATGTGATGTATACTACGGAAGAATAGCTAAATGCACACAGCATTTTAGGAATCATTATACGACAACAAGTAAGAAATTTCAATGACTTTTATTCAGATGTACATTTGGAATTAGCAAACATTTTCATACAGAAAATGTGAAGCTTTCAATAAGTAGCAAGTGAAATGAAGAATGAATTCTATATATGTATGTGAAAATAAATGGTAATTCTGTAATATCAATGTAACATTTTTGCGAAACTTCATCTCAATAAATATAATTAATAAAACAGTACAACAGCATACAAACATACATACCGGCATATATATATATATATATATATATATATATATATATATAAATCACGTAAACACATAAATAAACATACTTGCACACATACCCACATACTCACATAAACTGAAATCCATTAGTGTACTTCGATAGGTATAGATAGAGATAGATAGAGAGAGAGATAGATAGACATATAGATATATACATACATATATTTAAAAATATAGATATATAACAAGATATAGATACAGATATTATATATGTATATATATATAGATATATATACATAAATATAAATATATAGATATATAGATATATATACATATATATAAATATATAGATATATATAGATATATATACATATATATAAATATATAGATATAAATAGATATAGATACATATATAGATAAATGGATATATAGACAAATACCTAGATAACAATAATTGTTTGAGCGGGTGGTGGTAACAATTCTTTAAATCAAGTTTGCGAGCTTGAAGTAAACAATGAGATTGATGTTTGCTCAAACTTGATTTTTTTTATAATTTTTAAAAAATATCTAGATATATAGAAATATAGATAGGTAAGATTTATACATATATATATATATATAATATACATTTGAAAATAATGGAACCACATACAAATAGACATACTTGCACATATACCATCATACTTATATATATATATATATATATATATATATATATATATATATATATTATATAATACAAACAAACAAACATACTTGTACATACCCTCATACTCATAAACAGAAATGTAAATACTTAAATAGATAGAGATAGATAGATATAAATATAGATATAACAATAGATGTCAATAAAGTTATATATATATATATATATATATATATATATATATATATATATAAATTAAGGATGTCCACATTTCTGTAGAAAAAGATATAGATATAAATATATTATATAGGGATAAATAGATAGAGAAATAGAAATAGATATATTGAAAAGGGGATGGATAGATATATGACAACTTAGATTTATAAATAGGTGTCTAGATATATAGATAAATGAATGAATGGATAGATAAATAGTTGCCTGGATGAATGGATATATAGACAAATTAAAACTAAGATTAATTAATAGGTAGAATGCGGGCTTGTGATATTAGGCCATGTAATTTAAGCAGAGGAACTACAATTCTTTAAATCCAAATTGCCATCTTGAAGTTAAAACAATCCCATTGAATTTAACCAGTCGTCGAACAGCATATCAAAACTACCCTCAATTACACGTAATGACGGTAGTTCCGCTTTATTGTTTGATTACTGATTAAATGCATTTGAATTGGTGTTTACTTTAAACTCGGAAACTTGATTTAAAGAATTGCGACGACCACACCAGCAATCAAGGATTATTTAGGCGTACACCAAGGCAAATTAAAGTCATTATTTAAATCAAGTTTGCGAGCTTGAAGTAATGAAAAAGTCCTTTTTAACACACAGGTTTTGTGCTTACTTGCAACACCTCAGTAGTATCCGTCACTACGCCAAACACGCCTTATATATTTGATCACAAAATTTGTAAATATTAGGCGGCAAAATCTCTTATCCGTATTGTTATTAAAACAGTATCATTGATACTTTTAAGTGAAATCTTTAACAAATCGATTTAAAAGCCAACTCACTATATACCGAGACTGTTATTAGTACCAAAATTACGATTACGGATATAAGACTAATTTCTCAAAATCAGCAATAGCAACCATTCTGAACACTTGCTATACTAATAAATCCTTATAATCTGGCCTAAATCAAAATCATTTATCATATTTTTGCGGAAATCATGGCATGGTTTAATGAACCATAATATTGATGCATTCATGGTGGCAGTAGAACTAATATATATATATATATATATATATATATATATATATATATATATATATATATATATATAGACAATACAATTAAACAATAATTGATTGCGCGGATGGTGGTAACAATTCTAGCTTGAAGTAAACACCAATAGCATTTTATTTAACCAGCTCGCAATCTTGAGTTAAAGAATAAAGCTACGTATTAGGTATTGCATACCTTGTAATAAATTAGTCCAATACAACCAGACATTTATGTCAAAGTCAATACGAACAAAATTTATGATCTCGTGTTAAATTGCGTTTCATATATACGGGAGACTGATCAATAAGAGCCGGCAATATGCCTGAAGCCAACAATAAATTTTTTCAAGAAACAAGGGAATTATGACGATGTAATTTACAGGCTCTGTATATAATATATATAGATATTTGGCATTGAATTCGAATGGTTAGAGACCTTACATGAAATTGCCTCTACTACTGCTTTGCTATATATACTTTTAGGAGATTTCATCATCATCATCAAAAGTCCCATATTTCTTGATGAATTCTTTATTAGTCATATGGGGCACGGTGCCGGCCCCCACTGTGTATCGTCAGTGAGCACGAAAGGCATTTGTGCATTTGATCATGCCTTTTGTTCATGCTAAGTGAAATATTCATCTGTTCTTTTTACCTAATTAGTAATTTAAGTGCGCAACACATAATTGCATAAAAATTAGTTCTCTGAAATCAATAAACCATAAAAACAGCATTCATTAACACGCACATACACGTTTTTTGATTAACTAATAAAATTGCTAGTGTTTACTGAAATTAACTTACTCAAAAATTTAGAATGCAGTTAAAAAAACATTTATTGATATGATGATGAATTTCACTATTTACATTAATATAACTATTACATTAATAGTGATATTTGTGGTCAAACTTTTAGTAATTTCAGTGACTTAACTAAAATACTTAAAACCACACGCCTACGTGGTGTGTTCATATTAATGATCAAAACATATCAATTTCAGTTATACTAATAAATGTTCATAAATACGCAAACAACATAATTTCTGTCAATGATCAAATATAAATTTACCTATTAAATGCGATAAAAATACTGCAATGGAGGAAGTAAGTCAAACAGATTTGAGGGAAAATACATCAGTTTCAATCTAAATGTCTTTCAAAAGTGTAACAGATGTGCGTGGTATATGTATTCTAATAAATTGGTATTGTTCAACAGACTTTTGGAGGATTAGCAAACGCCACCACAATTATTGTTTAAATTGTATTGCCAATATATTTATATGTGGCGAAAGCTGCAAACAGTTAATGTTCGTGACTGCATAGAAATTGTGCAGCCGACATTTCCAGTCAAGTTCAATGTATGCAAGACTGCTAGAGGTGAGAGCCGCATATCTAAATTTGATTTCCATATATATTCAATGCGGTTTGATCCTCGATAGTCAGTTTGCCGTCGTACTCTGATGATGATCATGGAAGGTCGAAACGCGTCAGTGCGTTGCAGCTGGCGGTAGTTTTGTTATGTTGTTCGACGACTGGTTAAATACAATGGGATTGGTGTTTACTTCAAGCTCGCAAACTTGATTTAAAGAATTGTTACCACCACCCGCGCAATCAATTATTGTTTAAATTGTATTGCCACCACAAGTTATTTTTTACGTAGAATAGTACAATTACAGTTAGATTTCCAAGTGATGTCGTTGTTAGTGGCTTTCCTCCCAGATTCCTCTGGAGACCATGCGCGTTATCAAGACTTATTATGACAGCCATCACTGGAACCGTTTTCGGCATTATTTCTATGCATATACTATATTATTACCGATAAAATACATAATAATGTTGACATTGAGACGGCCAGGATACCCCCGAAATTCAGATCACAAAAATATGTCACATCGAGTCAATTGGATGTCAACAATTATGCTATTAACATTGAGTGCGTTTGTGAATAAATAGAATGTCTGTGGCGTGTTTGTGTGTGTGTTTGTGGGACTATTACAACCCCATTTTTTTCGATGTTTTTTCGTTGGTAAAATCACTGTCCTAAATCAGTACAGTCTAAAATCGTAGCCTGCTCTAGGAAAACATAGCTGGTGGTCATTAATTATAACCAGCTGTCATAATAAACTGCCAGACATAATAATTTCAAAAAATGCAATCAGAACGGTTAATTTGCATTCAATGTACTATCGATTGCAAGACTATTATTTCACCCTGTGTACGACCATCCACCAATATACCGACAGTAAAGTCGGAAAACGAGCAAGATAGGGAGAGGGGAAGGGAGAGAAGCGGTGAGAGAAAGGCGAATAGAAAGAGTATGCAGGCGCACAGGCGACATGGATGAGAATGGCAAAAAGTTAGAAAACGGTATTGAAAGTACATATGCTCTTTCTACCCATGATAACACGCGATTAATCGAGAAACCATTTCCGACAAACGATTTGACTTTTAATAAATAAATCTGCAGCTGCAGCACATCTCCTTCATAGTAGACGGTCGCGTGCCCTTAAAAAGACCAAAAAAGAAGACTATTTCACGCCGCCCAGAACCAACTACCTTTTTTCTTCCGAAATTACAGCTGGTCCCACTCAGCTACAACGAAATTAAGCCACACAAGATGATCAGGCGTTGAGCAGTGTAGAGAAACATGTTTAGAACTAAATAAAGAATGAATAGAAAAGTTTAATTGCAGAACTGTTTTCATGCGAGTATGAGAGTATTTGTTTTAACTACCAGCACTAGCACAAACATAGTGAGCTCATCGCCGACTGATCAGAGCCAATTTGTTTCGCATTTGATTTAAAGATATAAAATATCAGTTGCGCAATAATTACATAGCCATTAAAAAAATATTTTAAGCAATTTTCTAAATATTCATAAAATAGAATATTTTAATTGATATGTATTAAAAGCACTCTCAGGTAGTTACGGCATTTTGGTGAACCTCCGCGATTTGCGCTCAAGGGTTGTTGCTTTGCACTATCAGTTTCGCAAAGATCCGATTTATTCCCATTCTAAGCACGTATCAAGTTTGTCTTATTAGTTTGATGCGAATTCGTCTCTTTCTTCCGAAGAATTCAACATAGTTCTTATTAACAAATGGAAATGAGGTACGACATATTCTCTGTTGACCGTTGACGTTTCGATTCCGACTTCCGAAACCATCATCAGGTCTCTTATAAAACATACACAGTACAACGCTCACAATAGCAGATTTAAGCAAATGTCGCATTTGCCTTTATATATAACCTATATATATATATATACCGAGCCTGTTTAGGGTACGAAAAAATTGGTTGCTGAGCCGGTACATAGTCATCATCATGCATAGACATACAAAAGCAAAATTTGACTAATGTCTCATTGCCATATAACCATAAGAAGCGAACAATGTAATTCGTAATGTTCATTATTAAATTTGGACTTTAAATGAACACTAGGTCGCCCATTCCTAGTGAAGTAGATGGTACCAACACAATGGATTTCAAGGCATGATAAATTTCACGTAAACAGAAAACTTTAATTAGTTTTGTACATCTGTTATTGCAGAAACTGAATGATGCAGTGATTACCACGTAATGTGATTACGGGCATCGATCAAGGCCAGAGTGTAGGAATTTGCAAGAATACCACGTGTAATGATGGTAGTTGTAATTCACAGTTTTGGTAAAATTTGGAATATCTTAAAATTCAATGTTTTGGTACCATGTACCGACACAGCAACCAAAATATTGGTGCCCCATACCTGTTTTATATATATATATATATATATATATATATATATATATATATATATATATATATATATATATATATATATATATAGTTAGTTGACTTAGAAGTCGCATTGTCAAAGGCATTATATGAACATAACTCAATTTCTGCTCGATTACACATTCTTATAGAAGGTTGTACCGTTCAATTTTCCCACATTTAATGAACAACTATATAAATGGTATAGGGTGTAATACAACCTCGTACTAATGAGTCGCCAGTAAGCACGTAACATGTGTGTATATTAGATTAAACCTTACGCTCATGCTGACTTTGGTTTATTCTTCTGGTCATATTTGAACTAATTAGTCAACGACTAATGCACAAATGCATATATATATCACATCTCGGGGACGAAAAATATAAATTAGAGGATGTATACAATGCACTTAAGTATGAGATGTGATTAAGACAAATGAAATCTTACTTAAAAACTTAGGCAAGCCTAATCATGAATTCATAACAGATAAGACAGAGACTGGTTGCTCTTTCACTTGCATGTGAATGGTTTTAATGTCATAGAATAATTCACGGATAAAGGTAATGTTGAAGATAGGTAGAAGATTAGTCAGGCATAGTAAAACAAGAAAGCCAAAAAATTATAATTTTGCAATGCAGTGTTTTGCGTACACAGGTTGTAGCTTTGCACTAACAGTTTCACAAAGATCCGCTTGATCACAATTTCCACGTATGTTTTGTCTTTGATCGGGCTGTGCGCATATTCGTCCCTTTCTTCCAAAGGCTTCAACATCGTTCATACTAACCATTGGAAATGCGGTTGTATACAATCTTTGTTTACCGACTACGTTTCGGTGAATTCCATCCAGCACCATCATCCGGCCACTGTACACAGCACAATACTCACAATAGCAGATTTAAGCAAATGTGAGTATTGTGCTGTCCACAGTGGTCTAATTATAGTGCTGGATAGAATGCACCGAAACGTAGTCGGTAAACAAAGACTATATAGAAGTGCAATTCCAAATGTTAGTATGAACGATGTTGAAGCCTTCGGAAGAAAGGGACGAATACGCGCACAGCCCGATCGAAGACAAAACAGATTCATACGTGGAAATTGTGATCAATCGGATCTTTGTAAAGCTGCCAAAGCAAAGCTACAACCCGCGTACGCAAAACGCAGCACTGCAAAATATGAAGCTGGCACTTCGCAAAAATTCAAAAGATATTTGTAAGGAATTATAATCCTTTAATTAAACTATATTGATATTTAAAACAGGGAAGTGTAAAATTTACCTTTGATGTTTCGTGATAAAGAACAGTAGAAATAATTAACCTTGCTGTAAATATTGTTGTTCCAGTGGACAGCTCGTCTAAGAATAAGATTATTCCGGAAGTTGAAAAAACTATGTTTCAGTATCATCCATAAACGGAGAAATCATAATTTGAATTGGACATGACCCACCCAATATTAAACCTATAATACCTTGACACACATTAGTAGAATATTTATAGCATAATTAGATATATTCCTAAATGCTGAAAGGGGCGGAGTGAAGATATCAATGAATCGATTAATCTACGTATAAAATGTATGAAAAACAAAACTTCAATGAGTATTTATCCTTCTGGTCATAATTGAACTAATTTATTACTAGGTTCGCAACACCTAATACATAACATTTTTTTAGTGTTGGACATATATATATATATATATATATATATATATTAAACAATAAAACACTCAATGATTGCGCAGGTGGTATTAACAATTTTTTAATTCAAGTATGCCAACTTAATGTATCGAACTATTTTTATAATATAGAAAAACATCACGTACTGACCTTATAAATAAATGGCGGTTCGACCCTTTTTAGTTAGTTTTGCCGTCATGCTCTCATGATGATAATGAAGTTCGAAACCTACAAGTACATGCTACAGGAAGAAGTTTTGTTATATTGTGCGTCAGGTTAAAAATAATGGGAATTTTGTTTAGCTCAAGCTTCAACGCATGATTTAAAAAAACTGTTACCTCCACCCGCGCAATCAATGATTGTATAATGATATGACTTAGATAAATGTGGCCAAAGTTGCAAAAATTTATTGTTCGTGAATGAATTGAAATTTTTCAGCTATCATTTCTAATATTGTATAATGTATGCGAGTCGACTGTATATGAGAGCCGCTTATCAAATTGCAATTTACTTATATAGATACTGTGAAGTGATACTCGCTAGTCAGGATGCCGTCATGTTATTATGGTGGTTATGAAAGATGGAAACGTATCAGTACGTGTAACTAAACGTAGTTTTTCTTTTTTGTTGGACTGGTTAGATACAATATTATTGATGTCTTTATAAAATTCGTAAAAATTATTTAAAGAAATGCTTGATGTGTCTGCATGGTGTTAATAAATTGAGACAATCTCTTAAATTGGCTAGTCAGATAGTTTATCGAAAGTTCAAGGTGGAAGAAGAAGCAATGCTGAAGTATGCGTTTCTTTATGTGAAAATTAAGGCGGAATGGCGGGAAATTACAATGATGCTCTTAGGCCGGATACGTATTCGGATATCATCATTCAATTTTATTCGAATCACCCTTATGATATGAAACCTGACTTTTGATATCTATAACTGAATTCAAGGATAGGCAGGTTGAACTGAGAAGACTAGAGGATACATTCAATAAAAGTGGCTATGAACAGGAAATACCGGAGAAGAAACTGGAGGGAATAATCAAGAAATTCGATTCTTACTCGATGTATGCAAAGTAGGATAAACCACAAGATGACCTTAGGACCTTGGTGATACCAGAATACAAACGTATGAAGCAAAATGAAATATTGTTGCTTCATTTAAACAAACACATCCTAGATAATAAACTAACAAATTCAAAGAAGAAAATAAAGCCCTTCAACACGTGAAAAGTGTAAAAATATACTGTGCAAAGACTGTAATCTGATGTATGTATGTGACGTAAATATGAATCACACAAGTACCTGCGATTACGCAGTGGATGGGCTGTTAGTCTGTGAAGAAAATTTGCTCTGGTTCATACGTGATCACGAAATTATAGCAATTACATTTTTAGTGAACTCAGTCATCTTCTTGAATTGCGTTTGCTACAATAATAAATGTTTATCTTATACTGATAATATATTCACTATTCTGCCACAAAACTTGAATTCATTAGCCCTTCACCAGGTAGAATAGTATTTGTTCTACAATGACATATCGCTGGTGACCAGTTGGAACTATAGAACAAAAGCGATAGCGAATTGGTGTCACCAATAGGAAGATTGATAAAAATGATAAGCTATTATATGATTGGAAATGTCAAAAAGTAGGCCACTTTGATAGCGCAATGTATGGTTGTAAGACTTCAAAGCAAATTCGTTCCGGTTAGATCTCCAGTCGTGACAATTCCGGCAGTTGGTTGATGAGTTCTCAGTAATGATGAAAGTGATATATCTGAAGAATTACATTTGCTATCATATGGGTGGTTTAAAATGGTAAGATCTAATAAAATACTCCCATACTATTTGCAATAATAGTATATGCATTTCTGTATTATTTTATTTTATTTGCTTTTTATGAATCCTCAATTAATTGAACATTCTACACATTCGTAGATTGCGTCTTAATTGGCTGATTTTTGTCAATTAACGTTAAGGATTAATTTGTGAATAAATTGCAATTAAATATAGACGTAACATTTTGAATGTTTCAGTATTTGTAGATTGCTACACCTAATATTCCTTGACATATTGTTTACTAGCAGAAATATATTTAATGAATCGTCCGTATTAAATACGCAATGTAAAAAAAAATAAAATTATGATAAAATAGTTAAAACATTCGGATTTATGCCTTCAGGAATGTTAAAATTACACTTTCTACACTGCATTATATCCTTCTTCTAAATTACTTGCATTCGATTATTCAATATGACTTCAGGTAATCTCTATTTAAATTTATAAATATTCTTTAATATTTTTTTGAATATAGGTCCTGAATTATCCACGTAGGCATTTTCACGCCATCTAACAAAAATCCAAATGTAATTTCTTGAGTTTTCTCACTACATTTAATTTTATTTATTGACAGTGAACTCAAGATTCTTTACTATGCATTATTATTTTGCGACCCATCAGTGTATATCTTTACTTATTCTCCGATATGTAATTAAATAATCTTATATCAGTTTAATCATCGTTTGTCAATTATCCGACTTGCTCTGACGATGTCCATGTAAGGTTGAAACGCGTCAGTAAGTGGGAATATTGTTCAGCTATTTTATGCCATTGATCCTACATAATAAGATTGGCGTTTATCTCAAACTCGAAAACTTTATTAACATAGGAAAATCATTTATCTAGTAACATGATCGTGTAAGATGATGGAATTGATAAATGCATTAGAATATCACTGGCATGAGCAAGTTAATTAACAAAATATAAGAATTTCGGTATGTTTGTTTATAGTATTGTATTTTTCTAACATATATAAGCATGATAATATATGCTGAATATTAATGTGTGTATCGAATGGAATTGAACAATGGTTAAAAAATAATCCTAATATTAATTATTTAACAAAAATGACTCATCTACACTAGATTAACCAATTTACCTTATAGTTGTGCTTATTGGTAGTCTAGGCAAACTGGAGCATCGCAGATATTATTGATGGTTAAATGTCAACGAAAAATTGATTAACATTAAAAACATTAAACATAAAAAGAGGTGTCTAACTTAGATAGTTTACTTGCATAGAATAATAAGTGCCTTCTTTGTTTGCTTAATTTGGAGAAACTTGGTGAAACCTCTGATGAAATGTCCGGAAAAGAAGATAGGCAATGTCAGGTTGACCAGTGATAGATTCAATGGTACTAGACAACCCTGTATAACGTCAAAGAGGTTTAATTCACACTTGAAATAAACACCATCTAATTAGTTTAACCAATCGCATAACGCCGGAAATATTCCGATAATTTTACGCACGCAAAATATTGTGAGTGATTTAAAGCATTGTGAGTGATGTCAGTGTCACCTTTATATCCACAAATTTTATTTTACGAATTATTGCCACCTGCATAGTTAATAACTGTTCCAAACAATTTTGTTCAATGCACTAGTGATAATATGTATTATAAAATGAAGCAGTGTTATATTTTCATATTATCAATCACAAGATAAAGCAAAAAAAAATACTGTCAGTCAAGCTATATTATTGGTTTCTAACAGAAAGAAAAAATATTGCATACGATAGAATGTTGCGTGATTACTTTATCCTTCTTTTACATAAAAATATTTGTGCTATCCTTGTGAATATCGTCATTCGAAATATTTCGAGCATCGTCGCCTGTAGCCAACTCATCACAATAAAAATAAAACAGAAAATCACGTAAAAAAATTCAGTTTAAACTTGCCCTTAGCTCTAATAGTTTTCTTATAACCAGAAAAAATGTGCCTAATGTCCAAAGAGTCTCAGTTAAACATGTTGACAATGGTTGCGTGGACAAAAGAGGTTCTATGACACACATTGACAAACCTGTTTCATGTGAAGCCTCGAGTTCGATTTCATTAATTAATAAGACTCTGCGTTATATTGCAAATGGAAGGGAATGAGAGAAAGCGTTTCAGATGCGGGAGGAAATTCTCGGTAGCGACAGAAAGTTAATCCTCTGGCGCCCGTGCAATGTTGCTCGTCAGTAATAGTTCCAAGAACATCTAAGAGAAACAGAATTGAATAAAATCCACCGACATACGGAATGTTCGACCAATTGTTCTTCTACATCCCATAAAATATCAGGCATAATTCTATGAATAATGATTAATTATAGCATCGGTCCTCGTGTAGAATAAAAATTGTCGCCTAATCTGCATAATTGTAAATGGTGTATAAACGCAATCAAGAGATCACATACATCTCCACTTCCTATTTTACGTATTTTCCGTGTCCACTCACATTACCCAACTCTACGGAAATGTTATTGGAGATACTATGAATGTGATGGTTGTTAAATAATTTGCTGAACCTAATATCGAATTTTGTAGCAAATCATCATTAATTATCCTTCAGCTATGTATTCGTGTCTGGTCAATGCATGAGAAAACTTTTTTAAATTTTACGTAATAGGCAACTTTAACACGTATGATATACAAATTAAATTATGATATATGTAGCGTATACAAAATTAGAATCCATGTTCTTATGAGTGATCAAGGACTGCATTTATTGGCCTAGGCACCATGTAATTGAATTTGAACTTTTAGTACCACAAAAATATCTTTGATCGTTTTTAATTCATTAATGGAAGCTATATCAAAAGTATGGATCAAAGTAAACCGTCGACTTTCAGTGGAGCTCCTAAAGATGTCAACTAAATGCAACTAAATATACTTCTAAATAATTGAACGAACATTGGTTGCGCGGGCAGTGATAACAATTATAATCAAGGTTGCGATCTTGATAGAAATACCCTCACCTATTAACATTGCTTACATATGTCAGTATAACCAAGAATTGTATAGTGTAGAAAGGCGATTCATCCAGTAGACCGTTTCTGACCTTAATGAACTCCACGTAATGGCCAGAATTTGCCGCGGACAAGACTCGAACCTGGGCACGTCTGATTCGGAATCTAGTGCTCCAACCACTGAGCTACCCTACCGCACGCTACAAAAAAATTTAGTCATAAACTAACTAATATGTCTCGTTTAGTTTTTTTGTCATTTAGGTAAAGTTCATATGGCATCCACTTAGACCCAAAGTTCCAAATAACCAGCCCAAAATCTGTTAGTATACAATTGAAAATTGTGCGTAGTGTGCACCAGTGTGGCTCAGTTGTTAGAGCACCAGATTCCGAAGCATACGTGCCCAGGTTCGAGTCCTGTCCCTGGCAAATTCTGGCCAGTACATGACGAATTAATAATGACGAAACCGGTCTACTGGATGAATTGCCTTTCACACTACAATATTGGTTATGCCCCGACACATATAAGTAGTTATTGCGTGCAATTGATATATTATTAATTCAGCACTCTGGTCGAACTAGTTAGATAGAAAACAACGGTTATGAAAAATGCCACACGCATATGTGACACGCGAATATCTAATGAAGAGTCAGTCTGAGGTATATAAATATTAGCAATGGGAAATAAAACACTTGCTTAATTTGTTTCGTGAGATGCAACTGATGAAGGCCTACAGTAGATGGGCCGAAATATATTGCTAAAGAAAATTACTGGAACAATAGAAAGCTGCGTTAGTCAAAACGCAGATAAAGGTATTTCAATTAATCCAGGTGCGAAATACGGAAACTCCTTCGAAAATATATAAGTGCCAATGGTTCAGGTAACATATCAAGTTCGCAACATTGATTACAGTAAATTCTATCATCGCCGGCGTAACCAATGTTCGTTTAATTCCATAAATGTACATTACATTAATACTTACCAATATAGTGTGTTGTCTGTTCAGTAATGACAGATTTGGGATGGTTAATTGGGTCTAAATGGATCCCGTATGAGCTCCACCTTAGACAACTAACCGAGTTACATTAGTTGGTGTTATACTGAAATTTTTTGTAGTGTGCAGCATGATGTCTAAGTTGTTAGAGCACTAGATTCTGTAGCAGACGTGCTCAGGTTCGAGGTTTGTCTTCGGCAAATTGTGGCCAATATGTGATGAGTTCCCAAAAAGGACGAAAGCGGTCTACTGGATGAATTGCCTTTTCTACACTATACAATTCTTTTTTTATACTGGCAAAATGTAATTACTTAATGGATCAGGTGTTTATATCAAGTTCGCAATCTTGATTACAGTAAATATACTTCGCTTTGTATCTGCGAATGTTCTGATCGAAAACAGGAGAAAAGACAGAAGATTTCTGCACTAGTCTTTGTTCTTTACTATAATGGTAAAATTTCCCTATCTAGTTTCGGTTATGGATTACACGTACGTTCAGGTAAAGCTAAACTTCAATTTGTAGCAGATAATCTTTAAGTTCCAAGCGGAGAAACAATAGTAAATGACTGTTAGTTGATTGCGCGGGTGGTGGTATAAATTCTTTCAATCCGGTTTGTGAGTTTAAGGTAAGCACCAATCCCATTGTATCAAACCAGTCGTCGAACAACAGTTTGTCGTCGTATCTGATGATGATCATGGAAGTTCGACACGTGTCAGTGCGTGCGACTGGCGATAATTTTGTTATGTTATTCGACGACTGATTAAATACAATGGTATTGGCAATCACTTCAAGCTTGCAAATTTGATTTTAGCAAATGACTGATAGTTTGCTGCAACTAGTATGGATTATAATTAAGTGTCAGAATCAGCTCAAGGCGTTTCCCCATATGACGTATTTCAGCTCCTGGACAGATGTGGACTCAAATAACATGCGTGGAAATCAGTTATAATTAGCGTGGTTGTATCCAAATTCGTTGTAAGTTTTGGAGAATGTATTTTGGAATGAGACAACTAACCATCGGTTATCGATTTACATAAATATTTGCCAGAAAGCTAATTAAGAATAAGACTCAAAGAGATTTTAGCAAACTAGAACAGCTGTCTTTTAAGCAAATATATTAATCATATCTTAAATCCAAATTTACCAATCTTGGTGTTGAAAATACGTCATGTTAGTGACAATGTGTAAGCCTACGTTCAATGCAGGTATATTTTATCTGATTTTGTATGCACCCAAATAACTAATCATTGAGCCTCTAATAAATTTCTTGAGGTTTTTGAAACTAAACGCAAAATTACCCAACATTTGTTGATACTAAAACACGTAGATTTATTAGAAGACAAAGGAAGCTCAGGTTGAAAACATATTTTAAAAGATAGAAGTGTTCCCATAAGATTGCAGCAGAAAGTAGCTCCGACATATTTTCGCAGCAGTTTTAAGATTATTAAATTTCGTCGAAATAATAAAGACGAAACCGGTCTACTGGACGAATCAACTATTCTGCATTGCACACTGCTTAGTTTATACTGAAAGATTCTTTTCTTTAAATGAAGTTTGCGAGCTTGAAGTAAACACCAATCCCAATGTATTTAACTCGTCGTCGAACAACATAAAAAACTACCGCCAGTTGCGGTATGTGTGTGGCGAACATTAATAGAACATTAACGTCATCCAAGAACAGTAGGCACAGTTTTTGTTTCAGTGGAGTCTTAGCCAAAATATTATTATCCCAATAATGCATAAGGATTAAACAATAATTGATTTCGTGGAGGGTAGTAACAATTCTTTAAATCAAGTTTGCGAGCTCGAAGTAAACACCAATCTTATTTTTTTAACCAGTCGTCGAACAACATAAATAAATCTACCACCAGTCGCAACGCACTGATGCGTTTCGACCTTCCATGATTATCAACAGAGTTCGACGGCAAACTGACTAGCGAGGGTCAAACCGCATTGCATATATATGGAAAGCAAAATTAGATATGCGGTTTTGTTATGTTGTTCGACGACTGGTTAAATAAAATGGGATTGGTGTTTACTTCAAGCTCGCAAATTTGATTTAAAGAATTGTTACCACCACCCGCGCAATCAATTATTGTTTAATTGTATTGTCTATATATATGTGTGTGTGGCGAAAGCTACAAACAGCTAATGTTCGTGACTGCATAGAAATTGTGTAGCTTACATTTCTTGTCAGGTATAATGTATGCAAGCTACTAGAGGTGAGAGCCGCATATCTAATTTTTTTTCCATATATATGCAATGCGGTTTGATCCTCGCTGGTCAGTTTGCCGTCGTACCCTGATGATGATCAAGGAAGGTCAAAACGCGTCATTGCGTTGCGACTGGCGGTAGTTCTGTTATGTTGTTCGATGGCTGGTTAAATACACCGGGATTGCTGTTTACTTCAAGGTCACAAACTTGATTTAAAGAATTGTTACCACAACACACGCAATCAAATATTGTTTAATTGTATACTGAAAGATTTAAATGTCAACCACTCAACCTTCATTTAAATAATTTTTGTCAAGACTCGCGCAATCAATATTTGCTTAGTTTTACAAATCTTCAATTCAATACCACTTCCCCAAATAGCATGGAATATGTCCTATAATAACAAATTTTGTTTGGGTAGTTGCAAAATTATGCCAAAGTAAATTACATATAGGCTCCATTCGATTAAGTATGATCAATTACGTATACGTCAATCCGAGTAAAACTAGTCAATAAATTTCAAATTCGCGGCTCTCATGTCATACTATATTAGTTTTATGTATGCATGCAGCCTAAACAGATATCAAATGGTATCACAATTTAATAGTTAGAATTTTCTGGACCATAAGGCGTAATTTAAACAAATTAATTTAATTTTAAAATAGCAAAGCGCCTTGTATTTGAAAATAAGATAATTATTTAAATAATATATAATCTATAAACATAAATAATTTTGGTAATTAAATTTATATACATGTCTTTAAAGTGTTACTGAAAATGTGTTTTAAATGCGCCTTATAATCCGTTGTTGAAAAAGACCCTATCATAGAGAGGGCGCCTTACATTCAAGTGCACCTTACGAACCGTAAATGCGGTACTGTTTTCCTCACAATGTGAATTAATGTAATCAAAGGTAAAGCTAACTTTTAGGAATGGAATGTGTTCTACTAATAATAAAAACACTGTTATATATTACAAGGATAAAGTATCTAAAAGTTAGGGTTACTGAATGAAAGACCATAGTAATAACGTAAGGTATAGGCTAATTTAAATTTAGTTTCATAATTATTGCCACGTGAAACAAACAATTTAATACACATAAGGCGATAACAAGAAATCAAGGATTAAAATATGAAAGTTTATACCACAAATAATTTTTTTAATGAATTATCTAAAAGTAGATTTAGTAAGTTACATATGAGCTAATCTTAATAAAATATTCCTTACATTTTACAAAGCCAAGTTTTCTATAGTCATTCGTGTCGTTGTTAGTTTTACTGTTAGTGCTATATTTCAAATGGAGCCTGCCAATATTTCGACTACTGTTTTATTCATAAGGAAATCTCTCAACAAAATATCCGATTCCATAATCAGTCTCGTTTTGCAGTTACGACTGAAATCGATAAGTTTCGATAAATATTCAACCTAACCTCTGCTAAATGATGTAAAATATTAGAATTATTAACGTGCTCACTTTTAAATAAGATTTTATGCTACGAGCATTGCATAGAATTTCATAAATTACTAGTGTGTCTACGAATACTTTTTTCTACATTTGTTTGGACATTTTACTGTTTCTGGAAAGGGTATGTCGCAAAAAAGTTCATGTTTTATTTTTAATATTGATTTTAATTCTTTACTTAATACCGGGATCCTCCGATACTACTTCACTATGCCAGATTTATGTACTTCAAATTTGAATTAATATTACATTCGATATCAATCAACCACATTTTCTTTTAACTCAATGTGGCAACTATTAGCACCAAATAATTTACGCAATTGTTTCATACCTTATTTATGTTTTATGTATATTAAACTCATATTTAATAATTTTTTTCATCTTTTTAGTTTTACGCAAAATAGAAATATGGCGATTAAACCATAATGGAAAAATTCTTTCAACAGAATTATTTACAGAAATGACTGTTAATACCCGTTCATTTTAATAAAATCAATATGATTGGCTTTGGTAAAAAGCTCAGCATAACTCAACAGAATCCAATCTTGAATGCCAAGGAGAACCACATTAAAGGTGGAAAAAAAGAAAAACGTAGTTTTTTTCTTACTCGTTGGACATTACTCTCTAACGCTGCATTTGGATAAGCTCATCTCATATCTCAAGTTATCTCTGACAAAAATTCAAAAAAAAACTAAATAAAGTTAAGAAGCAAAATCAGCGATCTCGTTCAGACAGGTCTATTTTACATTTTAAAAATATGTCAATCAGTTATCCTTGATTGAGCATTGTCTGCACAGGCGGTGATATTAATAGTATAAATCAAGGTTGCGAAATCGAAATAATTTACAATTCCATTACATACATAAATTTGTCAATGTAAAAAGGAATTCTAAAATATAGAAAAGGCAGTTAATCCAGTAAAATATCCATTCATCTATAAAATTAAATCATATATATATACATATACTTATACATATACATATACATATACATATACATATACATATACATATACATATACATATACATATGCATATACATATACATATACATATACATATACATATACATATATATATACATATACATATACATATACATATACATATACATATACATATACATATACATATACATATACATATACATATACATATACATATACATATACATATACATATACATATACATATACATATACATATACATATACATATACATATACATATACATATACATATACATATACATATACATATACATATACATATACATATACATATACATATACATATACATATACATATACATATACATATACATATACATATACATATACATATACATATACATATACATATACATATACATATACATATACATATACATATACATATACATATACATATACATATACATATACATATACATATACATATACATATACATATACATATACATATACATATACATATACATATACATATACATATACATATACATATACATATACATATACATATACATATACATATACATATACATATACATATACATATACATATACATATACATATACATATACATATACATATACATATACATATACATATACATATACATATACATATACATATACATATACATATACATATACATATACATATGCATATACATATACATATACATATACATATACATATACATATACATATACATATACATATACATATACATATGCATATACATATACATATACATATACCATATACATATACATATACATATACATATTCATATACATATACATATGCATATATACATATACATATACATATACATATACATATACATATACATATACATATACATATACATATACATATTCATATACATATACATATACATATACGTTTTCACTGCACTGACTGGTTGATTAGTTATTAAAGCAATGTCGCAATCTTGATGTGAAGACAAATTTCATTATATATATTCATATTTCAGTCTAAACTAAGAATTACATAATGCGGAAAGGACAAATCGTCCATTAATTCTCTATTACGTGTTGTGTTACATTAAACAATTGATAGATATTTTGTTTCTAAAATGATTCTTAAGCTAATGAGTACTAACATTTCAATTGTAAATTTAACGGTTAAGAAATGCACTTACGCTGTTTGGCTAACTGGTATTCATTATGCAATTCTCTACTGTCACTGTTTTGGATTCTACCGTTTGCGTAAACTATTAAGCATAATTTAAAAATCTATTCTGAATAGTTTAAGCAATAAACATTAGAAGGCTAGAAGCGAATAAAATAATGCAAAAGACGAAAGTTTGTAGATTTAATTGTGTTTTAGGTGTATGTTGCAAAAAGCAATTACATAATTAAGTCTTACTAAAGATAATTCCGCAGAAATAGTAATTGTTTGTGTGACTGTTCATGCTTCTCTGCTACTAACAAAGCTAATGGAAACGAAAACTGAAGGGATTTACGAAACTGTTTGAGATGCTTCGCCTCAAGAATAGCTCAAAGATACCGACGATTGTTGAAATGATATAAGTAGTTGGGATTATGTAGATGAAAGTCTTAAAACAGATGTCGATTTTGTAGTTGTTCGCAACGATGATGATTCTTATGACAACAATGATAAATAGAAGATTTATCAAAAGATTATAATGAAGTACTTGCTATCGACAATTATTAAAGCAATCATAATAATTATAAATGGCAACGATAATAATTTTAGTTTCATTCACAATATTTTGATAAATGTCTTTTGTCATCATTTTGACGAGTATGCGATTGACAATGATGAATTTCGCGTAGATAATGCTGAAATGTCTACAATGATATTGAAGAGAATTCTAATGATGTTAATTAATATTGTTTGGCCCATTTTTTAGCAAATGTTGTTGATAATGATGACAATGATAATATTGATAATGAAGATGATGACTATCACGATGATGATAGCTATATTAATGCTAATAAGGAGGTCAAAGCAGGCACTTCATGAAAGTAAAAATGATTATGGTGATAATATTGAGTGTGAAGATGAACATTCTACGCTAAGAGATTAAAAATACACATTTACAGAGGAAAGAGTATTACACTAAAAGTAACTGGTCTGAATCTATTGCTCTATTGCATAAGTATGACAAAATCAAAACATGCTAATCAGGAAGTCGTTTGTGAACATACGCTTTGGCCTTAAAGGTGTCGATTACGGCCTTATTAAAAAACAGTAGACAAATATTTAGTTTTTCTAATAGATTCTAAAACAGACCTTAATTCTTCGTATTTCTTATCATAGAATCCGAATGCTTTATTAAAGCAAATCAACTCAAATTAGCTCATACTACTTTATAAAAGCTAACCGTGTCCTAACTTTCTGCAGTTGTATCCATTTTCAACCAATTACCAATATTCCTGTATATACCTTTCCTTGTAAATAGTTAAAATTACTTTATGCTACATATGTTAATCTATACTTCAATTGAGACGTTTACAAATGTAAATAGGCCATTTTACGCAATCTTGACGCTATCTACATATACAAATATTCGATAAGGATAATCAAGTCAAAATCACGTACTTCGACCTGAAATTATGTCTGTAGTACAACAGACCTCTCGAGATCCAGTAAGAAAACCTGGAGGCTCACCATCGGCGCACTTCCATAAACGCCATTGCTGTGTGGCTATCGCCACAATCATGATCAGTAACTAATTATGCAATATCGACCTGAAAATATATTAACACATGTGCATCACATTGCAGGAGTCCCAAATTTAGTGTTAAAGTAAATTTAATTTTGCCGACTGAAATCTCAAGCATGGCGCACTAGATTATAAATTTTCATGTTTGCCAAAACTGAAATCCAACTGAGTATGAACAATTTTTTCCACTGATTAGAGCAAACCGTGAAAAAGTTGTCATTCGCTTTGTACAATGCCAGACAAATGATAATCCCCAAGGTGCACTTGTTGTGCGCATTCCTTCTAAGCTATAATGAGCACGACTTTGAAGAAGAAAGCCGGCCCGGATGATTGAAATATGTTCTAGGAAAATAGTTGCGCTGATGCAAACATTGAAAGACTCAAAACTTTTCACAGAAATTACAGGAACCGACAACAACGATCGTGACAAAACGAGACTTCCAAATCCAGTTCCGTTATTATGCAATCATTGATTACGCGGGAGGTGGTAACAATTCTTTTAAGTCAAGGTTGCGAGTTTGAAATAAACACTAACCCCGTTGTATTTAACTAGTCGAAGAATGATAGTTTTGCTGATGTTCGACGACTTGTTAAACACAATGGGATTGGTGTTTATCTCAAACTCGCAAACATGTTTTTTCAATAATTGTGACCAGCACTCGCGCAATCTATAATTGTTTAATTGTTTTACCTATATATGTGGCGAAATTTGAAAAAGGTTAATGTTCGTGACTGAACAGAAATTGTGCAAGCGGCATTTACAATCAAGTACAATGTATGTGAGACTACTAGAGGTGACCGTTGCCTATCTAATTTTGCTTTCTGTATATATGCATTATGGTTTGATCCTCGCCAAATCAGTTTTCCATCGTATTCTGATGATCATGGAAGATCAAAAAGCGTCATTACGTGTGACTGACGCTAGTTTTACTATGTTGTTCGACGACTGGTTAAATACAATGGGATTGGAGTTTACTTCAAGCTCTCAAACATTATTTAATGAATAGTTCAGATATTGATTTGTCTTTTGTATGCAAACAACCATGATTATCTCGTTCCCATCCTTTAATGTTACAGTGAAAGCAAGCATAAAAAAATATTTTTTCTAAATTTACATAACCAGAAATGCAGTCCTTACTTGTCAGATCTGCCGGTATTCGTGCATTCAGATGTGTTCACATTTTAGGCATGCGTAATTGAATTATGTAAACTGACTGACATTGAAAAATTAATTCCCGCTCCCATTTGTTCGCAATAATACTAAAATTTATCACCACATTGGCTTATCTCTCCCAAAAGATAGATCCACAGCAACGAAATCGGAAAATGAGAATATTCAGCTTATACTTCTATTGGATTTAATAATGCGGATTTTGTAGCGCAATTTATAAAAATACTATAAATTGAATTTTTTCGGATGTGCATTTATATTTATTGATTTACGCGAGCAAATTTACGTCCTTAATGTACAAGTGGCTCAAAATTGATTTAACTGTTTTAATAAACATATCACTAGTTCGACAAAGCGATGTGAAACTTCAAAACAAGGAGCATATACTTATTGCACTTTAGGCAAAAAATTAAGCAAAGTCTGACCAGATGCTTAGCGAACCAGAAGTATTTTTAGCCAAATCGTTATCACTAAACTTTCCGATATTTAAACAATATTTTTATAGCCCAAATAATTTTTGCAAATGCTTCGCATAAGGTAAAAAGCTCAGCTTTCTGAAAGAACTGCAATTAAACTTATTCACGCTGTCCTTTGTACAATGACAATCCTCCCGCCATGTTACGGATTTTAGGTTCTCCTCTTCATTTCTTGGCTCTTAAATTGTTCACTGAAAAGGCTTAGATTGCTTAGCTGAATAGACCAAGCTCTGCTGAGGCCTTCTGTTGGAAAAATTGAGAACTTTGTTCATGAATATACTGAAATGTGCTAATAACTAATGCGAATATCAAAATTAGCTGTATGTCAACGTGTCTCAGTGAATATGTATATATATTTTTTTTTTCGAAAATGTTTGTGTGATCTTTCGTATAACGAGATTCCATTAATATTTATCAGTGCATCTTGTACACGAAACAAATAAAATTCGTGTGATTCTAACCCCTTTTTAGAACAAATTAATACGTTATGTCTGGGTGCCGATTGGTCCCACCACTCCGAAAGTTTCCACACTATTAGTACTAAACACCGAAAAAGTTTCATTATCCACCAGCAGTTAGAGATATGGAATAATCCGACAATTTAAGGATTTAGTATTAATGATGCGGAAGCCTTCGGTTTAATGAAATCAATCATTACTCAGCCCTCACGGGGACTGACATAAATGACCTGGGAAATAAGGAGTAATTTAATTACTGAATAACTACTAGTGCAAATCATAAAACCATGAAAGAAAATTGTGGATATTTCAAATTTGATAATTGCACTGCGCAAAAATAAACGCCAGTCAAAATTTTAAATTTAATTTATTTAAATAATTGGAACAATTTTTTAATTTATATGAACACGTCTAATTTTGGTTAGCTTATCACGAAATTTCAAATTTTATATCAGTCGAAAATAATGACTCGTTTTGTACTTCCGTGACCACATATCAGAACATAAGGACAAATTTGTGTGTCTTTTATTTAGTTAAATGTATATTAAACATATTTTAAACTAGATTTCACGATAATGCTATCTGTTTTCCTAAATTTTATTTGACAGTCATTAATTTTTACCGAAAATTTTATATTTTAGCAATCAATTATTGCTCATGTGAGCAATTTTATATGTAAAATAAATGCACAAACAAGACTTCCGTTAATAAAATTTTTATATTTTTAAATTGTGGTTTGATTTTTCTGGAGCTTGCGCGTGAAAGTTTAGCAGATAGAAACAACTAGCGACCAAACCAAATGGAATGTGCTACCTCAATTATATACGTCGATGATAAACCTGGCCTAGGGTTGCTCTGCGCCTCCCTGCCGCACACTAAACACAATTTTCATTTATAAAATAATTTATGCTTTTCGTTAGCTTTTATTTGATGTGGAGCCTTAGGACCGAATTGCGAAATAAATCGTGTATTGAACAAAATTTATTTCAAAGTATAAATACACAAAACACACCGATAAAGGCCATTTTCTTTCTGCCAGAATAATATCAGCTATATCTGCTATTATTTACAGTCAATGATGGAATGCAATAATAAACAGGAAGCGAGAAAAGCACATGCACACTCAATTTAAAATTATTCAATCATTACACACGCATCCAATTAACGATAAATTTGATGACCGATATAAGTATAGCAAAAGCTTACTTTATACTGTCAACTAAATGTAAAATGGTTTTGTGCTTATTTTAAGCTATCAACCTTGATTTAACTAGCTCTCACCACTGCCTACGCTATCAGCACCTTTTAAATGTATAAATCTATAATGATCGTTTGGGTAAGGCTAGTTGAAAAATTAAGTTTTAAAAAACCACGTTGGCTCCACCTCAAAAGAAAGGCTAAATAAAAACGTGAGTTAGTATATAAATGAAATATTTTCCGTCGTGTGGCTGACTTGCGCAGTGGATAGACTTACAGACTCTGCAGAAAATGCGCTTGGGTACAAATCCCCGACGGCGGTAAAAGTCAGGACAATAACTGAAAGATGCTCAGTAAGGACGAAACCGGTCTTCTACATGAATTGCTTTTTCTATTTTATACAACGCTCAGTTTATCCTGAAAAAATTATTTAGTGTAATTGGTGTTTTTTCAAGCTCGCGAACTTGATTTAAATAACTGTTATCACCACTCGAACAACGGATGATTGTTTCCCCTCTTTTCTTTATTTTGAAAATAGAAGCTTGACAGGATTACGCGTCTGTTCACGCAAATTTTATGTTCAGTTCAATGGAATAAGTAAATTTTATTATAATCAAGGTTGCGATTTTGATATAAGCACCTGGCCCATTAATTACTTACATATGTCAGTATAAACTAAGAATTGTATAGTGTAGAAAAGACAATTCATCCAGTAGACCAGTTTCGTCCTTATTGGGAACTCATCACGTACTGGCCAGAATTTGCCGCGAGTACATGATGAGTTCCCAAAAAGGACGAAACCGGTCTACTGGATGAATTGCCTTTTCTACACTATACCATTCTTAGTTCATACTGACATATGTAAGTAATTAATGAGTCCAGTGCTTATATCAATATCGCAACCTTGATTATAATAATTGTTATCATCGCCCGTGCAACCAATGTTCGTTTAATTTGAATAATAAACTTATTTGGAGCAATCTCAGTGATAGAAAATGAAATTTGTAATGATAATAATTACCCTAAATTTATTAACTTAATTTAATTATGCTTTCATCTTTACATTAATTCTAATCGATTCGATTACTTAATAAATAAATAATGACTTATTGAGAGATTTTTGTAAGCGTTAATAGTAAGAATAATATTTATAAATAAAAGTAAATTCAAATAAATGTAAATAAAAATAAATAGAATCTGAATATATACATTTTATTTGATTTAAAGTTTGTGCATCGTCATGAAAACTAAAATGCAATTATAACCAACAATGACAATATTATTCTAGTCATCAACGAAATCTCTCAATTTAAAAAATATCTGAATTAAGTAGCTTTTATTTTAGGATCCCTAACAGGTATATTTTTTCTTTGAAATACTTTCCTTTAGTCCATAAAATGTTTCAAAAAATGCACATTTTGCGACTATAATATAAATCGAATGCTAAAATTCATGGGTCTTACTTCTGCTGTCCGGAAATAAAATGAATTTATATTTAATAATAGCAAAATACTTAAAAGAAATGTTTCTTTATGAAAAAACCGCCGTAACAAACATTAATGATTAATTTTTTGGTACTAAATACCAGCTTCTTTGTTTTTTTTCTAATTAAATGGTCGATTGTTACAATTTTTTTTACAAAAATGCAGCAATGAAAGATTCGATTCTACGTAGTAAAAAAATAATGTAAACAAAAAGAGAACAAATAGCGAATAAACGATTGGGTATATAATGCCTTGTGAGAAAAAATTATACGCTGAATAATTGTTTTAATTGACCCTATTTTGAGCAATTTATTTAACTGAAAATTACCATATTAAGTGAATATGTAAAGTATATATAATTGTCTAGCAGAGTGGAATTACAGCACATCTAGAAATAGTTACGAATATGGAGTAGAACGAATTATCCAATCATTCATTGCGCGTGTAGTGATAGCAATTTTCTATATCACGTTTGCGAGCTTAAAACAAACACCAATCAAATTGTATATAACCATTCGACCAAAATAGCACAACTACTGGCAGTCAAGCTTACTGTCTAATTGAAAGAAAGTATAAACGTTAATAAAAAGAAGAGAAAGTATAATTATGGGAAAAGAAGGATAAAAAGAGCATATTAATATATAGAACTACATCAATTCATTGATTATAATAGTGTAATGAACTTTTAAAAAGCGATATATTAATTAATTGTAAAGTAACTACAATAGGCAACTATACACGTTAGTTAAAGAAGATTAGCATGGTGAGTGAAAAACCAGTGAACGGTTTGCTAAAGTGAACAGAATCCAAGATTTCATAATAAAGCAATAAAGTGCAAAATTAAGATTAAATATATATAAACATATAATATCATTAAAAACAGAATATGAAATGAAAGATCAGTGAAAGAAATAAAATAAATAGCATGGAAGAACCGAAAGAGAATAAAGGAAAAGTTATTGTATTATAGTACTATGGAGTAATGTGTAGATTATTAGTTGAACATATCTCACAGTTGTGATTAATTTTAAATGCCAAATAGCTCAAATCAAATGTACAATCAAAAAGCTGGGTATAATAAAGTATGCAAACCTTTACATAAGCGAAATAGACAATACTATGCTCGAGGTAATACAATACAGGTAAAACAATTCAGGTAATAAAATTCAGTTAATTTGAGAAAAATAATTGTAGAACGAAATATTGTCCAGATGAACAAATAAAGGACATTAAAGTGAAGCGAAAAGAAACATACTGGATAAAACGTAAGAGAATAAAGGAGAATATATTGCAGAAGATAACTTTTCGGAATAAAATATATATTATTATTATAGTAGACAACTGAATTGTCCCAATTAATTGGAATGTCAATTTATTCTAGCATCATTGAAAACAATTAAAATTGTGTAGATCAAGGTAAAAATAATAACCCAAATAAGAATAAAATCAAAAGCATCAGTATGAAAAATATGAATAAAGTAATTATAGCATAAAGGTAGAGTATTAAACGAAATATAACAAAGTGGTATAGGATATAACAGGACACATTTTTGAGGAGAACAGTTATAGTAAGATAACATTTATTAGGTGTTGCACACCTAATAAAAAAAATTAGTTCAAATATGACCAGAAGGATAAATCAAAGTCAGCATGAGCGGAAGGTGTAATCTAATGAGCACATTCGTTCTTACTGACGACTCCGCAGTAGGAGCCAATATTACGCCCTTTAACAACTATATATTTGAGTGAGGAATGTCAGACAATTGTACCGTCCAATTGTCCAACATTCCTCTTTCAAATATATAGTGGGTAGATGGCGTAAAAACGACTCCTACTGATGATGCAACACGGAATTCTGAAGTATAAAAAAGCGTATTCTGGTGTAGTTAATGCCAGTATTACTACGAAATTTAATATTACTTAACTTTAAAATTGAATGGACAAGTTAAAAATATTGAATGAAGAAGATTGACGCATATTGACGTAGAATGGTGACAGATCTACAAATAAAATAGTATGCAAATAGAGTAATAATTTACCAATGGAAACTGGACTTTCTTGATGATGTAATGTTTTTTGTGCTTTTATGAATCATTAAGATATAGAGATAGTATAATTGCAGTATTAGCACATTCTTAATTCCAAACTACAAATAGCATAATACAATACAATACACTGATATCAAGACCTTCGTACAATGCAACCCAGAAGAACCACTTTCCATAACGCATAATTAACCAAGTCTCTTCACCAAACGCTTTTTGCCAATTGGCTCCCACATATTTTCGCTCAATCAATTTACACGAGGCAAATGAGAATACATCGCGCCCTGATCAATTGATCGGTATTGCGTATAATAGTATGCGACAATTTTCTAAATAATTTTTGACATTAAACCAGCGGTTACCTTAATTTGCCGCAACGCTGGCAGTAAAATCACTTTGTGTCTTACAATCCAGAGCGCGGTGTCCTCTTAGCTAAGCTGCCGATGCCGTGTTTTGAAGATCTTTATTGATAAAAGTAATAGCAACAAGTTCGCAGGCTTTATCATAGAACGACAAGCTGAGACAAACTTAAACTGTGTCTTTATAGCGCATAAGAGGCTATTTCGTGCGCTATTCGATCAAGCTACACGAATCTAAGCAGAAACATAGGAGACTCGGAAGTTGATTTACACAATAATAACCATTTTTAGTGCACAGATATTTGGAGTCAAAACAAACCGCTGCATCGAGATGAATTTTACTGTTATTCTAGACTTCAGAATACTGTGGGCAATTTCACTCATCAAGTCTTACAATCACCGCAAAACGCCCTCGTGTCCTGAAGGGAAGGCCACTAACGCTGTTTATCGAATTGTGTTCGATCGAATTACCATTATATGCGCCACGTAGAAAATTCCCCTCATAGAGCTGAAAATCACAATTAGGTTAATGCTAAAACCAAAATTTGAATTCTGTTGCCGTTAACGCAGTAATTTTCAGTCATCTTAGTACAACTCTATTTATCGTGTAGCCTAGACCTGGATTGGCGTTAAAATCACCCAAAATTACCAAGATAACGGTATGTCGCTCAAGGCCATATACAAAATATTGTGGTTTTCCCAAGAAATCATTATTTTCATTATCAGAATGGCTGAGTTGGCGTGTACACATAAACGGCTCCGAGAACCATCTTACCCATTAAGAACCTAGCAAAAGTCAAAAGAAAGCCTATAGCCCTCCAGTCAACATAGGCTGCCGCTGCGGCACCGATTAGTAGAAAGGCCAAACTTACCTGGCCGTATCACTCTCGTATTGGAATGGCTGAAGTGTCGTTTTATCCTGCAATTTGGGTCAGAATAAGTATTCAAACTGATTCTGATATCTTGAACGCAAACAATGTGGGTACACTCTCGTTTAGTTCTGCAGCTTTCAATGATTGAATAGTTCGCCAGACAGTAGTCAATGAATAAATTACCTCTCTGTCCAAACGGAACACGAGGACTAGAAAAGGCATTTAAAAATCCACCGTGTGTGTTTTGACGAGTTTTCTATTCCGGTACGAAAAATGTATCGTCGCATGTGCCCCTCCTACTACATTTTCTTCGAACTCGTTCGTGTGTGCACTGCTGTTACGACCTATTCAGTTAAAAAAGGGAGATCCATCAACCATTCATTGGTCTCTGATTGGAGGTTAGCACTTTCCTATTTTTATTCTCTGGCGAGCACGCAACGATGTTGGCACCTCCCCATATTCGGTAGGAGATCCAATCAGCAGATACTTTATTTCGTCTATCCAACCTGCAAGGCTCAGGAGTTAAGGCAAATGGACAACCTAGTATTTAATTGTTACGCACCCGTTTCTATGAGTTTCATGCTTCTGCAGCAGTAAATTGTAATCATATCATGCCTATTAATTACAGTTTATTAATTGTTGTCACAGTAGTAATAAAGTAATACAGAAACTATCAAAAGTAAAAGAGTAAAACAAGCATCATATAGTAGAACGGAGTAAGAAAGTGAAGATCAGTGAGCAGAAAAAAATAAATAGGTAAGATGAAGTAACCGCAAAATTAGAAACATATTGTAGTCTGGACAATGGGAGCAAATTAAAAAAATTATAATATTTTATAGCGTATTCACTTATAGCATTTAATTTGACAAACATACCTGCATAAATAATCTAAGCTGTATATCATATGCAGGGCTGGTTCTAGTAGAGCCCACGCTAAAGACGTATAATTGACTAGGCTTCTACCTTATATCCAGTTTTCTTTTGGCTCCATCCGATTTTTGCCCATTAAATTGGCATTTGATCTGTGAGAAAACTGGGTGACTTACTAAAATGACTGATCGTTATTTAATGCATGCGGTACCAGCCAAATTTGGAAGTTGTCTCTTTGGACTGTCAAAGATAAATCTTTAAATCAAGTTTGCGAGCTTGAAGCAAACACCAATCCGATTGTATTTAACCAGTCATCGAACAACATAACAGAACTACCGCCAGTCGACGACTGGTTAAATACAATGGGATTGGTGTTTATTTCAAGCTCGA
>JAQBSW010008571.1:0-33423 GCA_029291075.1 Eudiplozoon nipponicum
GGTCGAAACACGTCAGTGCGTTGTGGCTGGCGGTAGTTTTGTTATGTTGTTCGACGACTGGTTAAATACAATGGGATTGGTATTTACTTCGAGCTCGCAAACTTGATTTAAAGAAATGTTACCACCACCCGCGCAAACAATTATTGTTAAATTGTATTGCCTATATATGTATATGTGGCGAAAGTTACAAACAGTTAATGTTCGTGACTGCATAGAAATTGTGCAGCCGACATTTCCAGTCAAGTTCAATGTATGCGAGACTGCTAGAGGTGAGAGCCGTATATCTAAATTTGATTTCCATATATATTCAATGCGGTTTGATCCGGTTTCAACCTCGATAGTCAGTTTGCCGTCGTACACTGATGATGATCAAGGAAGGTCGAAACGCCTCAGTGCGTTGCGGCTGGCGGTAGTTTTTGTTATGTTGTTCGACGACTGGTTAAATACAATTGGTTTGGTGTTTACTTTAAGCTCGCAAACTTGACTTAAAGAATTGTTACCATCACCCGCGCAAACAATTATTGTTTAATTTTTTAAATAAATAACGACAACCATAATAATTTAGGCACAGAAATTATTATCGAGATTTGTGAGAAAGTGTATCTAGGTCGTATGAGTAAATTTTCCTAGGTAACACATAGAATTGATGCAAACCAAACATCTACACAACACCATTATGGCCAAGTCAGCTTTACGGCACGGGAAAATCAGCAATATGGCTTCCTTACGGATTTTACTGTATCACGTCAAAAAAAATCCAAACCTCGAAGCTAACTCTGCCCTACCAAGAAAGGAAAGTTACGTATATGATTCTACTACGAATCGGTAACAAGATCGCTACTGATCTTCACTCGATGACATATCGCGCATGGTTTCAAACCTAGAACTATGAAGTTTACGCGACCTCATCCTGGTGAACGAGTGGGTCCAATACAGCCCAATTTTTATGTAGTTGACTTCAACTGTTTCTGCTATTTCAAAATCTGCCCACATTGTTTCTTGCGCCAATCTGGCGCTGGGCGAGAGAACAGTGCCCTATCAGGAAATCGAATTGAGGACATAAGAAATCTAAAGTTTTTCGGCTAGTCTTACTTTAACATGGATCCCGTGAATTATCACTGATGACATGAATTTCCAACTAGCCGTATCAGATCTGGTATTGTAAGACAGACGTCATGTGTGGTTTCCGCCCCACTGGGGTACATATCATTCAGCAGCATAATACAAAATTGATATAAAAACACCAAATAAATAAAGCCTGTCATGTTCTATATCGATTTAAAATGCACTCACTTTCTGAACACGTTTTTGTTAACAAGACCAGGCAAATCAACAAAAATCTAAAAATTTAAAAACACAAGGAAAAATATCTCCGTTACATAATAAAAAAACTAATTTTGATTTTTACAATAAATAACAATTGTATCTGAAATTAATTTTGACCAGACTCTTCGTATGATGAATCCACTCGGTTATCGCTTTCGAATTTAAGTTCAAACTGGCAACTCAACCTCTAGTTATCAGACGAGCACCATACCACTTGTGGAAGTAATATTTAATTAAAGTATAATGACAAGATCTGATCACGTACACGTTGGTGATGGAATCTAAACATAGCATTGAGTACCGAATGGAGTTCACCTGCTATACGGATTTTGTTCTTATTGAACACATATCAGCTGTCGCATTTGCGCACCTGAAATTTGAACCCAATGAGAATTCGATTCAGACTTGCAGCTCATATTCTACACTATCCAATATGAGTATCATAAAAGTTTGAATAAAACAAATTCGCATGCGATGCACGGTTTTCTTGGAATAAGGGATAATATTCACGACTCTGAACTGAACGATCCCAAGCTCAAATCATGCTGTCAATAATTCTGTAATCTAGATATAAGTACCCAACAACAGCATATATAAAATTATGCTATCATATCTCAATATACATATACATAAATATGTATATGTATATCCGCATTTATATATATATATAAATAGAGAGAGAGAAATAGAGGAAGATCAGCTTGTACTCGGAAAAGATTCATTCACTGAATAAATAGTGGTAAATCTACTTTTTGAAAAAAAAAGTTCAGAATCACAATGCAGAAACTTAATAACAAACTATATCGCAATTGAATTACATATAATATACGTGAGTGCGATTGGTGATGAAGGTAAATAGGTAAGTTGACATATCTATTGATGTTTATTCAAATCGCGTTAGCAGACTTGAGATAAAAGCCACTCCCATTTGATGGTACCAGTAACACAACACACGAAACCCGCCGTAACTCGCATGTATCGATGTGTTTTGACTTTCCGTAATCATGATTATAGCACAACGGAATATTGCCTAACGAGGATCAAACAGTAATTTTTATATTAGGTGCAGAAAGGCATATATGCAGTACGCAAACACATTAGACTCGCATATAATTTACTTGATTGGATTGCCGAGTTGACAACTTCTATGCACTCACGAATATAACATCTATAGTGCTGCCGGTAAGCTTAAATAATTTATCCGAATAAGGAATTATTAATTGCGCGGATATTGAAATAAAATTTGCAGATTTTGATAAAAACACGAATTCAATTTAATATAGTCATCTATACAGCATAGAAAAAACCGTAATCTGTTGGAAAACTTTAGTTAAATAACAATCTTTCTTATCCATGCAATCAATGATTGCTTAAATCTGTTGATGCAGTTCGTTATCGTGTTGTCTGACATAACATCTTGCGCAAGAGAGAATCTAAAATTAACTGAGTAGTCAAGAAAGACAGTGGTGATGGACTGCTGATATCATTGGCGCAACTCGAGAGTCTGGCGTTGTGTATGAATTATGTCTATACATTCCGAATAAAATTCTACCTAGTACACTTATCGCTATTTGCGAATCCTTCTGATTACATTATCGGTGAACACATTTGATACGACACAGAGAAAACCGATGCCACGGTTTTTGGCAGGAGAATTAGTTTCATCCGCTTTATGAATTGGCATCTCAACAGGATTCTTCCACATATTGGCGAAGGAATTCTCTTTTTCAAATAACGGAAATAAACTAGTTCAGATCCTTCTGAACATTTATTTCAGAGATTGAAGTTTTTCGGTGGAAAACCATGGATTCGGGCAGCTCTTCATGAGACTGTAGGCCTCCATCACTTCATCACAAGTAGGCGATTTGATGACAATTTCGTAACAAGATCAATGAACAGCTTCCGCTCTAACAACACAATTGTCAATATGTTGTGGTTTGAGTGCCCGGTGAACTCAGCGTCAGAAACTGGAGACGCTCATACTTCCTTTGCGTAAAGTCTATTGGTAAAACGTCAGATCGGAGCTTAATACTCGAATATGTTTCTACGCAATGACGCCTTTTGCAACTCATTAGCGATATAAAATTACTGTTGATCATCATATATCGCGTAACTGGCAGTAAACGTTTTACGGAGCATAAGAATCTGATTGTAATCAATAATTATTTATTCAGATGTCCCGTGTTGAAGAGCTTCGGTATTAGAGGTTTATCATCAAAAGACAAGCCGAGGTTTGCTTAAGCCTTTCAGCATCAGCAGCAATTTGATGCGTTATAGAGGAAGCATAGAACTTCCTGAAGGCGCTTTCCACACTTGTGCATGCTTCCAGTGCACTGAAATTTGAATAAAAAAACGGACAGACTATAGAGCGGAAATTCAATATGATTCTTCCGGTCGGAAGAGCGTGGTCATTTAGTAGAGCATTCACAGTACGCTCTCGCGACATGCACGCAGGAAACCATCGACTGCTCATCAGAATGAAGCTGAGCTGAGTACCATGACATTCCATTGTTCCATCTGCACGGTTTATATCGCTACGATTTTTGGAAAGATGACATTGTGATTTAAAAAAATCTAGTTCACCATAACCAGGCTTAGGACAAGATTGAAGATCGTGACTACATTGTAATAGTTATTTATAGTCTAGACTGTCTTGCTGCGTCTGATAATTTTTCAAAGAATTCATTCTTGCCATTAGAAGGCAGGGTTGCGCGTTGGCACGTGAACGTTTACAACTGCGAAAGCTAGTTTGACTACGCAAAGCCTAGCATGCGCCAAATGAGATATTATGCCTCCAGTCAGATAAGGCTTCTACTGCAACATTGGATAACCGAAAGGCACCAGCATATCTGGAAGAATCGCTCTCGCGGACGGATAAGAGAAGAGCCTCCATTTTCCATGAACTAGGCAGGAATTCTCATTTTTAATGCACATATGCCATGTACAGACGAGGAGCTCGGATTTGGCTGCCAGAAGCGATTAGAGACGCTTGTCATAAATGTATTTACAGTGTTGGCATAACCAACCTTAAACTGTTAGATGAGCTAGCCGACTTCTGATTAGAGGTCTAAAGTTAGAAAAAGTCTTTATTAACTCTCCAACGAGTAAGCTAAGACATAGGTCCCTACTCCGAATCACATAAAGAACCTCGCATTCTGAGGTCACAAAATTTCAGGCTCATTTACAGTGGCTTTTCGATCATCTACTCTGCAAGACTCCGTAGAGTAGGTGATCCTTTTGATAACGCGCACTGGCTGATGCAGTGTAGAGTCATTATTAGTTGTATTTTTCATGAATGTCAAAAGGCTATTAAACACCAGGTCACCTATTCAATATAGGGATGGATGATTTGTGTGCAGTCTTCCTGCTCTAAGTTGGCCTGAAACTCAACGATGATCAGCACCATCTGCACAGAATACATCATCTTTAAGGCGCTCGAAAACACCTTCATCCCTTTCGCTGTTATGTATAGCACATATGCCATGCACAGACCAGAAGCTCGGATTTGGTTGCCAGAATCGATTGGAGACACTTTTCATAAATATATTTAGTTTCGGGAAAACCAACCATACACCGTCTGACAGCTGTGACAACACAGTGAGCATTAAAAACGAAATAAGGTGACAACATTAAATCAAATTTTGAACTTACCAACTGAATGTTGTCCTTAGTGAAAATGGCTACTTGTTTCGATCGAGTCGTGTGAGCTTTACCGGAATGCGCACAAACTCGCCACCCAACCAGCATATTAACAAGACTAGACTTTCCAGAATTTGGGCATCCAAGCACTGCAATATTAAGAGTCTTCACGTTTTCCAGTGATGAAAATGTGTTTGCTTCGTACATCTGTTTCAAATAGTCCACTATTATTGCAAATAAAAATATGTAAAAAGTAGAATGAAAACAATGATTCCGACAAATAGAGTTAAAGAAAAGCCAGTGGTAGTACGGTGATCAAATAAGTAAAACGTGCTTATATCCGACAAAATTTAATTGTTACTCTAATTAAGTTTGCGATCTTGATACAAAAACCTGACCCGTTTGTATGCATATGCATAAACTAATTATTGTATATAATGTCGTAGAGGCAATTCACCCAGTTTCAACCTTCACAAGCAGTTTATACTAACGAATGTATGTACATAATTTGTCATGTGTTTAGATTAAGATTACAACCTTGATTAAGGTAATTTTTTCACCGATGCCGCAACCACTGTTCCTTTAATTATTAAAACCTAATTATTGTCGATTCAACCAAACCTATGTATGAGTATTTAACAAATAGAGGTTTAAGCCAAAGCCACCAGTAGGGGTTTCGAGCAAAATTTAAATCGATTAAATTCTACCCGTGAAAGACAAAACTGGCAATATGCCAAGATTTACTACATTTTAAACGATTTTCTTACACACAAAACAAATAATATGGGTTTTATTTTGACCAAGAAGTATATCAAATTCGTGGACAACACGCTATTGTGTGATTCGAGAGATAGAGAGCATCAGTCGTTTGAATATTGTCAGGGAAGAAAGATTGCCACTGTACCAACTTTACGGATAATCACCCGCATTTAATGTTTAAAGATGTCATTCTAGAGTCCCAACACACACTTATTTAAAATACCATAGATTTTTCGAATGCCCATTATTATTATATACGGATGGTTAGGGTAAAAGGTTAAGGATTCCAAAGTATGGAACTTTCGAATAGGCATCTACTTAAACATCTGATAATTTAGTTATAACGTAAGTGATAGAATAAGCAAAAAGTGTAGTCAAAAGCCTTCAATAAGTAGATCAAGTCAGTCAATTATTTAAATAAGATCAGCAAGATTGAGATAAACACCGAAATTATATATATATATATATATATATATATATACTATATAATTTTGTATGTAAATATTCAGTACAAACTAAGCATTGTATAAGGTAGCAAACTATGTATTTTCATTATTGAGAACTCATTATTATGAGAGTTCTAAAGTGAGCAAGGACAGACGAGCACATTTGCTTTAAAGTTTGGGATTTTATGCACAGCACGACTCTGTTGCAAATTTTGGATTGAATTTCAGAAATCACAATAGGGACAAAACCAGTTTAATGGATAAATTTTTTTGCTAAATTTTGTGAAGTTTAGTTTTTACTAACAGCATTACATAATTAAAATCACACCACTAGTCTAAAAATCTATATAACTTCCCAAGTGGCTTGCTGTCTGTGATATAATGGCAGAACGAGGTAGGCTAATTATAACTACAGATTTCAAGGATGCCAAATGGGTTCCACTTGAAGGAAAGGATAATAATAAAAACAAGTCGGTATATGGCTTCAAATAGCGTATAGTGTGCGGTTCTGTTGGCGCAGTGAATAAAGTTTCAAGACATCGAATCTAATGTGCCTCAGCTCCTATCCCGCATACGGAAAATTCTAGAAAGTACCTGAAAAGTTCCTTATACACGACTTAGTTTATACTGGAATATATATAAAAATTTCAGTTAGTTTCGCCATTTTTAAAAATGTAAGAAGAAGAACCGTATTTCATGGAATAACATTTGTTAATAAATATTAATTCCACCAATATCTACAGCTATTATTCTGTATTCGTTAATATTTCCGCCCATCCAAAACCAACTGTACATTTGTCGTAACCAACCTTCTCTTAGCTATGTCTGTCTTAGTTTTGCGCAGTTTGGACTTAATCTTTATTGAAACGTCATGTTGTTTGCCATCGCTTTCATTGTGAATGTGCCCGCAATTAATTAGTTTGTATGTTTTTTATACCAATGTTGAATGGAAGAAATTATTTTAGTAATTTCTGGAATATTCTTTGTGTAAATGCTTAGTTTATACTGGTAAATTAACGGATACAATGGGACTGATGTTTACATCAAGATCGAAAACTTGATTTTAATAAATGTCTATATGACAATAAAAGATATTAAACGAACATTGGTTGCGCGGGTGGTGATAACAATTATTATAATCAAGGTTGCGGTCTTGATATAAACACCTGACCCATTAATTACTTACATGTCAGTATAAACTAAGAACTTTATAGTGTAGAAAAGGCAATTCATCCAGTAGACCGGTTTCGTCCTTATTGGGAACTCATCAAGTACTGACCAGAATTTGCCGCGGACGGGATACGAACCTGGGCACGTCTGCTTCGGAATCTGGTGCTCTAACCACTGCGGCAGGATAGCTCAGTGGTTAGAGCAATTGATTCAATCACGTGAACAGTTCTGAACAATTCTACTAACCTGGTCTTAGTTATACTGACATATGTAAGTAATTAATGGGTCAGGTGTTTATATCAAGACCGCAACCTTGATTATAATAATAAAAGATATTTAAAATAAATTTAATCTATCGTAAATTATGCCTTTTCATTTAACAATGGAACTGGAAAGTCAAAGGTAGGTATTTTAAGTAGTTTTGCCTTTGCAGGTATATAATGGCATGCTATGTCGATTGCCGATCTGCGATTTCGGCGCATATGCTTTCCTATTTGCAAATTAAGAAATCCTTGGCGAAAAGTTTTCCTTGTATTAACATGAATGCCAGTCTCAAATGGGGCAAGGATCCTGCATGTGTATAAGTAGGTAGGGGGTTTCAGCTAACCAGTCTAGAATGTCACCCACAATGGACCATCACCGATACAACGAAACTAATAAGAATTTCTTAAGTTTAAATGGAAACGGGCCTCGCGTCACTTGGACACTCCGCAGTGCATATAGACCAGCAAGCTTCTACACTGGTTTATATACCTATAACACGTGAATGCAAATATCATAAATTTAATCAACTGTGAAACATATTAATGTATAACGCATATTGAATATAGCCATCAATAAGGGAGAAAGCCCAATTAAATTCGTTAGGCCCTAGTTCGGAGTCCCGCGAGTAAAACCATTATTTAAAAATAAAAATGGGTAAATTAAAGAAAATTATTTCTTAATATTTTCGAGGAATCATAAGTGATTGGTGTTTTATTGCATTTTTATCTGTATTTTGACAAGATTTTTATGAGTCTCCTTGGTTGAGCTTTGTAGAAATAATGTTTTGACTTCTAAACTATAACGTCCTAAGAGATTTGTGATGGTAAATCCAGCTTACATTATGTGTCTGTCAGTATACACACAATGTATAAGCGCTTGCTTATTGGCATTTGAAAGTGACCAACTCCTGGACATAAGCCGGCAAAAGACCAAGGGAAAATGCAAACAATTTTATGTACATTAATTTTTATCACCACACGCGCAACCAATGTTTGTTTAACAATAATATTTGGCAAAGTGCAACAGCCGGAGTGGACTCGCTCATCGATTTCTATCGTTTTTACCTGGCGATTTGAATTTGATCTCTTTATAGATTTTCCAGATTTCACATCTGATCTCACCATTCTCAAATTTCATCTATTTGGAATTCCTAATGTTCTATTTGTTTTAATTCGGATTTGCGAATCTTCTATACCTGAAATTTTATACATTTTCTGGTGCACGGACCGTTTACCCTTCACATCTTATATTTTCTATCACAACCCATCGATATGAACCAGATGCTGTTTTCACCATCAATTGTTACAATCCCAAACCAGAAGCTACTATCAAGTCTTGCCATACATGAATAACAAATCACGGGTTTGCATGGATTTCTGTCTGAGAACCTTTCTAATTACATTTTGCGGTCACACTTGTTGCACCAGCCCGACAATTTTCTCAATGGGATTGCGAGAGAGTTTCCCTTTCCGCAATCAAAGATCCACATATTCTGAATGTAGCTACTCCAGTAAACGGCATTCTTTAAATAGAGGCAATCTCAGTGATGCTCCATCTCCCGCCCTATTTAGCTGAGCCCTTTCCGCTTTGACGAGCTCCAACTAACAACTAACGCATGGTCTGACCACAAACTACACCCAGCCAACCCAAGCCCTACATTAACATTGCGGCTGTCCCCGCCGAGTAACAATGTCTACCAATGAGCCTTCTTTTCCAGTGCCCAGTCAAGCACCTACGTGTTTCTTTTTCTATAATATAAGACGTCTTCCTACATCTTAATCAAGTTAAAGCTAAACACCAAGACACAACATATCCCGTAACTCAATTCATTCAAAACCTACGCCTTATCCCTTATTAGTCTATGCTAGCGCATTGCCAGCTCATCTTTGCTTCCTTCTATGCCATGAGGCAGATATCTTCGCGGTTTTCTGAAGGAGTCTTCCATCATTGTCAGAAGTACCGTAAGCGCCTGCTCCCTGCAAATCTCCAGCCCCTATGCTTCAGAAGATACGAATTTTCTTCTGTTTCTTTTGCAGTAGAATTTTGCTAATGCTAATCCTCCCTACATCACACAAAATTTCAATTACATATTTCAATCAAACCAGACTCCCAACATCTTTAACAAGGTCTACATCTTTTCCAAAGCAACGTGTACTCAAAGTAATACCTGCGCAGTAAATACGTTAATCCCAACATGAGTTTAAGAAGGCAGTTAACCTGCACTTCAACGAATTCTTATGTGAATACAACGACTGGAAGCGCAACATTTGCTTGTGCAACCATAATACTATCCTTGACGATGTCTATCTCTAGATTTCGCACAAATTCTGGGGTGTTATGCTACTCTAAGTATTACTCCTCCTTAAGCGCATCCCTAGAGACTCTAAACAACACCAATGGTAATGACCATATTTACTACTTACAATTGCCTATTGTTTTTCCGAAGTTCTCTACTAAACTCTTAATTATATTTCAGTTATACTAACGGAAATATAAAAGAATGCAACACAAAGATATGAAATTCACTGCCTGATATTCATTCTTTAACACGACCTCACAAAACCAATGTTCTTTGTCACACTGGGGTGCTTGCTGAAACAAGACTCGCAGTATTCGCCAAAACAAAGTCATCAAATCCTCCACAGGGCATCGGTATCCCGATTCCTTGCAGTCGATTTTATTCTAGCTATTTGAATTTTATTATTATTGACGGGTAACTGATAAAAAGTTGCGGAATGCACCGTTCTTTACCAACTTGTAACAGCCCAACGTTAATATAACGACAAAAAAGATTGCCTCTATTTCACTGAACTATGCATAAATATACTTTTGAGTTGTATCTTTATGTTTTTATATGTTGGACTACGTGGTCATTAACGCCAAATGAAAAATTAAAAAGTTCCATAATACCTTTGTTAATAGGAACTCTAGCAGTGTTTTCAGAAGATGCGAACACCCTTTGGCGACCAAATAGCTGTAAATTACATGGTTTTAAAGAACGACTAGCAGCTAAAGCAAATTCATTGTATTTTGATGCCAGGCTTATTCGAAACATAACCAAGATCAAATTATTAGGCTGAATAAAATTCCAAAAATATTAAAATTATTGCAAAGCCTTTATACCAATTGAATAAAAATGTAATAACATAAAAATTTATAAAAGTTAAATATAGTTTAAATATAAAAGAAATGTATTTTACTGTTTAACTATTACAAAATATCAATCTTATATTTCTGTAATATTTAAATTACCAACAGTACACTATAATCGCAATTTTTAAATTGCTGGTAATATTTCAAACAAATTATGTTGAAATTGTAACGCCTCAGCGCGAATGCCGTAAGAATGTATTAATAAGACAAAATAAGGAATCAGACAGAGCAATTACTGTTTATGGTCTTTAACAGAACCAACAAAACTTTGTAGAAGCTTCAAACCTATTAGTTAATGAGAACTCCATGGACGCCAAGTCGGATTCAGTCTTAATACATCTACTTGAATCGGATAAGCTAGTTTTCTCTTCCATGTCTATTGAGTTCAAGCCTATAGTATCTTGAGTTAAATTTTCAGTTTGCTCGAACTTAAGATTAGTTTCCATGTTAGTCGAAATAAAATATATATTTGATTACTTTAATAACAGGCAAAGGACTGTATACTTTTTACATAAGAATACACAAAAATCAATAACCTGGAAAGAGATTAGACGCAAAAAACAGAATTATTAAATTACCTGTTCCTGAACGTTTCCATTATGCACGATTCAAAACACAAATTAATAGCAGGATTATATTGTGAAGATCAAGATCTGCAAAAACCGAAATTCAAAAATAAAATTTCAAATCTAGCTTGGTAGAGAAAGTCACGCCAGAATAGTTACAGAATGCCGAAGCTCAAATTACGCACCATACAAATGTATATACACTGCAAAGTATTTATACAAGGTATGTTCTAGAAATTAAACGAATAATTTAGTTTTTAATAATATTCGCTTCAAGCAGCCACAGTGGTTTAAATTTGCCAATAACCGTTAACTTAATTTTGTTGGAGGAAATATCTTCCTCTACAACATTTATCGGAAATTTCCGTGAGATATTTTTAGAGTTAGCAGCTTGTGGATGCCCAGAAGTCCTTCTTAACAGTACCACATATTGTCTTATTTGTTGGCTGTTGATTTTTTGAGCTAGTGAAAGTCATCAAGTCGAATTGACGATGCAGAATGTGTTAATTGCTGTTCGAAGGCCTTGACTGTTTTTGTTCAATGTCTGCGCCGGCACGAGATGGCTGGCACACGTAGAAAGCCGATTAATAGATTATCGATTACATATGATTGGATGCAGAGCAAAAAAGAATGGCGTGAATAAAGACTAGGTGAATTAGTAACAGAGCAGCGAAAATGCAAGTAAAATAGTCAGCGTAGATAGCCAGTGCAGCAGAGAAGGTAAAAGCAATTACAGGTACCGAGCAGAGTAGATTTTGTTGCATGGAAATTGCATCGCGTTAATATAGACGCGAAATCGAACGGAATATGCCAACGGTAAGTGCGCTTTCCCATTTTTCCAGAGTATTTAGTTTTTAATTTATTTGTTAAACATAATTTTGGCGAATTAATTTGTGCTATTCCATCACTTTCTTTACTGAGAAAATGAAACGAAAATATTCCTCCTGATAAGGCTTGATTAGTACTGTAGGTCATAGTTAGAACCCAGTAAATAAACTGCTTATTATTCTTACCATAGGTTAATCAAATATATACCTTAATGCGTTGATGCTAGGCTGGTGCATACTAGTCATTTCCTTCAACTAATTTATGAACATTGAAAGTGGATTACAATTGAAGTATCTAGATTTAAGTTGTAGCCTGAGCAGCCTGAATCGCTGTAATGAGAGAGTTTGATACAACCAAAGGAATTAGTGCTTGCCCGACTTTGTCTTCAATGATATTTGTTAGTGAATGTGAACTGCGTAACTGATGAAATTGCGATATGCATGATAATTACCCCTACTATTATATGAAATCTATGACTACTTAATACTGATACATTAAGCAGTAGCTATAAGAAGCTGGTAATATCAAAATAAGCAGGTTTGGATTCAGACGTAAATCACAGGATGTAACAGTATGATATATAAAAAATAAATCAAAATCAAACGTTCAATTAAAAGATGTGTACTCGAAAGTTGTCGCAGAATTTGCATAATACCGAAAAATTGTTCACAAACGGTATACAGTTGTTAGCAAAGATTAGCTAGCTATACCACATGAGACATGTGAGCATGAAAATAATAATGAATCATGAGGATACATGAGGTGGCCACATCACGTGAAATCGAATGCTAGGTATACGCAAAAATTAGCATATGATATATAGAACAATGAACGATTAATGGAAAAAACATTCTATCAGTTAATTACCTTGTCCATGTTGTACGCAACAATGTGTTTTCATCCACTTTCCTCCTGATTAATCCGGATATTTGGACTTCCGGTTTCGGAAACCTTTTCCACCGGAAAGCACATCCCACAAACAATTTGACAATTACTGTGACATATGGGTTGTGGAATTATTTGTGAGATGTGCTTTCCGTTGAAAAAAGGCTTACGAGAGCGGAAGTCGAAATATTCGGATTAATCAGGAGGACAGTGAAGGCAAACAACTTTTTGTGCCCAACAAGGAGAAATTAATTAATCTATTCTCTGTCGTGCAACTTATTTAATTTAATTCTATCAGTTACATGAAATGCAAAGTAATTAATTGATTTGAAGATATTATAGGAATGTAGAGTATAAAACGCATGTAGATAGCTGTATATTGCCATGATTAGGCGGTTTGATTAAGGGTTTGGACATGTCTATGCTTACCAGCGTAGGTGCCCTGTCTTGTATGATAGTGAAATATTTAGGTTGTCTGAACAAAATCGGGTAAAGACCATGATACTTAGATTGCAATTGTGCCTCAGCAACATCGTTACGAATCAGTACTTGAAAAAATATTGGTTGCGCGGGTGGTTACAAGAATTAATTTAATCAAGGTTGCGATCCTGGTATAAACACCTGACCCATTATGCTTATAAATTTGTAAGTATTACTAATTAATGAATAGTGTGGAAAAGGCGATTCCTCCAGTAGACCGAATTCGTCCGTATTGAGAGCTCATCATATATTGACCATAATTGCCATAGACAAGAACGAGTACATTCTTGCATCTATGAAGCTGCTGATGAAAGAATACTGGCAGAGGAGCATATCTCGGTGGGTGGGCAGAAATGTTACTGAAATGAATTCGAAGGTAAAAAGTTTCGACTTTTGGGTAATCTTGTGCGGATAGTTAACTTGGGAGCTGACTAGACAGACATAGATCCATGCCATTCAAGTGCTATGACGCAGAAATTGTAATACGGCAACGCATAGCAAGTAGGACTAAAAGTAATGCATCGAACCGATTTCCATTAATGGACGAGGGTGCTAAATCTTCTTTGAGTTACCCATGCATTCTCTCTAACATACCGTTAGACTTTGGAATGTAGGCAGTAGTCTGGCGTAAAATATGTCCCGTGAACAGCAAAGTAGTTTAGAGAAGTTAGAATTAGAAGTATGTTCCTCTATCAGTAGTGGCCTCATTGGTATCACCATAGTGTGCTATCCATGCAGAGATAAAAACTTTAATGAATTCATCAGCAGAAATGATGCCAAATGGTAAGGCCGCAAGTCATCGCAATTATAGTTAGATAGAAGCCAAAACCTTCAATCTGAATCAGATGAACTATCTCGATGTGGACGAAGGCTAGGCGGGAAGTTGTTGGAAAATGTTCCAATTTAAAAATGAATGTGCCAGATGATTTTGTTCTTTTGGCATATAGCACACTCGGAGACACATTGCTTCGCATTTTGCCTGAGTCTGTGACCCTATAAACGTTCTTTAATAATTTTAACAGTCGCCTTACTACTTTGGTGAGAAATAGAGTGAATGGGGTAGAATACCTTTTGCAGGAGTCTGGTGGGAAGAACTGGCTGGTGGGGTTGCGTACGAGTGAAGTAGACAATGGGTCAACCTTCCCAGAGTCAGCATACAAACTTGGTGGGATGAAGAGCTACTGACCTATGAATTTGAGTGTCATCGCATTGTTCTATTCATAGGATGAATCGTGTTAATGCATTTTTATCGAGAGTCACGGAGTTGACTGAGAATAGCGAAGGAGAAGGTGATTGTAGCAAGACGTCTGGTCTGTAAATTTTGTCTGCAATAATGTTTTGTTTGCGTTTTACATGAAAAATGTCGAATTGCCATTCACACAGACGTGACAGCTGCATGTTTACTCTGGCAGCGTAATTTGCAAAGGTTGAATTTTCATTTCGTAATACGCTAACTAATGGTGCTTGAACTGTAATAACAACAAATCAGCTGCTGCTTTTGATGCTAATGAATTGGCGCACTGTATCATGGGTGGCGAGGAGTTCCCGACCGAAATTGCGGTATTAATTTTATATAGGTTGTATAATACGAGAATGATAACTAATAGACTTCTGAACTCCGTTGATCTCTTGCTCTATTGTGACCCCAATACCAAATTCAGAAGCGTTGGTTGTGAGTAGAAAAGTTTGTAGGAAGTCTGGGTACGTTAGCTTTTTGTATTTGCTAACTATCTGATGGCAAGACGGAGTAATTCCTCGTCTTTAGACGACCATGAAATAGTGGAGTTTCTGCGAAGTCCTTTAGGATTTAATAGGTTCCTACATGACGGATAGAGTTGTTTTGATAGGACGGGAAGGAACTTGCGATAGTAGTTAAAATCTCCTAATATTTTCTATAAGTTCTTCAAGGTCTTTTGAGGAGCAAAGTTCTTGATTGAATTGGCCTTAGACAGCAGAGCCTCTATATCTTAATGTTAAATACGATGCATTAGGACATCAACGAATGTAGTTTTACTTCCTGTTTTGTCACAATTGATCTTAACTTCTTGATCTCAAACGTGTGATAGGACATTTCTTAGATGTTTGGCATAAGAGTCTAGGTCTGAACTAAAAAGATACGCCATCAAGATATCACATTGATGATCGGCGTCATCGCGGTGTATGTTGTCCGTGAATTTCTGACAAGTCTGAGTCGCACACCTTAGAACAAAATGTATGTAAAGGTATATCTTCTGGTGCTACCTGAATGTGGTGGTATGCTTGTTTGAAGTCAATCACTGAAAAGTAATTGATACCGTTGAGATTTTCAAGCAAACTGTTTATATTGAAAATGGGGTATGAATCGGATTTGGTCTGAAAATTTTGCTTGAAATTATCTTCACAGGCTCTGTATGATCCGTTCAGTTTAGTGACCAAGTGTAAAGGTGATGCCGATGAACGTTTTGGTATTCTGATGATTTCCTCTTCCAATAATCCTGTAAACTTTTCTTTGGAAGTTTTCAGTTTAACTAGGGGTAGTGGTCTATTTTTGAAGTTTGATAGGTTGAACTATTGTAATGATATGGTACATCGTGTTGGAGACATATAGCTCTGATTTGCTAAGACCAAACAATGACTAGTGTTCTCAAGGAGATCTTGATATTTCTATCGAATGATGCACTAAATTTGGCTGTATGAACTGTAACTCCAAACGTTCGGAGGCAAGTGTCCAGAAACTTAGCTGAAGTCCTGTGGAGGGGTCAATGATATTTTGATTATCAAGATCAACAATTAGCTGAAACTTTAACATGAAATAAAGTCGTATTATTTTGAGCGATATCTTGGCAATAACACATTTAAATGAGAACTCCTCGCTATCCCTTACATGGTACGTCATTTCATTATGATCATAGTCAGCAGCCATTTTGATAATTTTTAAAATCATTCTCCTTTAGATAGCGTATTTCAAAATGCGATTTCATGAGTTGAAAAGTAGCCTGCAAAGGAAGAACGACAGCTATAACGTCTTATTGAATTGTATTTCGACATTACTTACGTAAAAGTTGCACATTCAAGGCTAGGCGTCTCGCTAAAACTGCCTTCGCCTTTGACATTCTCGGTAAATTCTATGAATCAAAGCGGGTCCACTTTAACACCATCCCTCGTATGAACAGAAAAAGACATCAACACTCAATTTCAAAGATAGTTAGTTCGTTTGTCTGCTAAATCTGGGAGAGTTTATCCATTGCATACTTTACGGGTACGCAGCCACATCAGCCATTTCCCCTAATAGCTTTCAAATAAAGGCTTTCGTCTTCTTGCAATCTATTTGTCTAAAAAATAGGAAGGCGACGGTCAAATTTAAAACAAATAGATTCTGGGGTCATAAACATAGGCAACACGCTAAGCGATGGGTCTCCGATTATGCTATATGCCAAAAGTATAAAACCGTTGGTACACACATTTTAGGTTGAAGAATTTCCCAACAATATAATGCCTAGCCAAAGCTCACATCGACATAGTTCTTCAGACTGAGATTCAAGATTTTAGCTATCTTCAACCCATGATCGACGATTCACCGGATGGCCTGCGACGTTACTTCTCGGCACCATTTGTATTGTCTTTGCTTGTACAGCTCATTAAGGTGATCCTAATGTTGTTAATAATGATAGTGGTACATGCTTCTAATCCGATCGTTTTAGAACTACCTCTTCTATTAGTGGCACCTTGGTCAATGAATTACCTTTAGTATTTTATAAAATGCGTTCCTGTATATGTGAATCTAATCGAACGCCTGTATCACAACAGTGTATGGCATAAATCTACGCCTGCCGTGTCAGCTCTCAAGTTTACTACCCAAATATGATAGCTCAGAAGTCGAAGCTTCTCGCCTTTGTCTCTATTTCATTAACATATGAGCAATAAAACCGAGATATTCTCCTCGTCTAGACTTCGTTCATCTGCCGCTCAATAAAGGTAAGAAAGTACTGGTTTGTACCAGCGCTGCTGTAGTACCAATGCAACTTAAGTATCGTAGTTTATGCCCGATTTTGTTCAGATATATTACATGTTTCATTATCATGGTAGGTACTACACCTAATTCGGTAATCGTAGACAGAATGAAACTTTTTATCGAACTGTCTGATGCAAACCATATACAACCTTCTACATGAGTTTAATTTTCCTCATGCAAACTAGCTCATCCGTGTCCTAATCTACTTTGCAATATGTTTTCCTGATACAATTTTTTCCATTAATTTTCCATTATTCTATTTATTACATGTTAATTATTATGTGCACTACTGGCGCGTTATTTCACGTGACGTGATCAACTCATATAGATCCACATGATTAATTTTTTCATACTCAATTTTAATATGTGGTATGAATAACTGTTCTTAGCTAACTTTTGTGTAGCATCTATAAAAATTATTCGTTATTATGCTGTTACTGCAGCAAGGATCAAGTACATTGCATTTGTATTTAACTTGATTTTAATGTTGAATTATTTATACACAATATAGTTGCAACGTACGGCTCACGCGTGAACCCATATTTGTTTAATTTTATATGACCAGCCACTTAAAGCTAACGCATTGTGTAGCAAAAATACGTATTCACCGGTTTCATACGATAGTATGGGCAACTAGCACGCAAACAGCAGTTCACATATTCAATCACAAATATTATGAACTAAAACGTCCATAATACATAAACTACTTTGGTCTTATCGTAATCCTCTTGTTGACAGTGATTCAGTCTGCCCAGAAAACAATGTGAAACCTGGCATCTTCTATCACAATTCACTTTGCAATTTTTACACTTCGGTTCTCAAAACCTATCAGCACTGCTCTAGTACGGCACACGCAATATCACTGACCACTACCATAAACTATTTGCGTATCAATTACTAATGATAATTTGGCATCATAAAATTATTGAAGCAGTAACCGGTTTCGCACTAGATCAGAATCAGCACATTACGATATATTTTTGGTTAACCTATCCGCAGATTATTTACCAGTTTCTTAACTTGGTACGAACACAACCTTCCAGAATTAATCAAGTCACGCTAGGGGGAAAATTTTTCTTTTTCATTTTTATTATAGAGAGGAAAGGGATGTAACGGTTCAAATTATTTCGTCGATATTAAGTAGATAAATTTAAATTTTATTCGCTGGTCCAATGAGAGTGCGCAATTCGTATAATAATTACGTGCAAATTTTGATCTAAATAAGCGCGATGCCTTTACTACTCAATACACTATGATTTATTCGCTTTCTGCTATTGCTTTTTTCTTTCTACTGCACTGGCTATCTACGCCCGAGGCCTGACTTGCGTTTAACCACACTGTGTCTGAAATCCAGATAAAATTCATTCACGACAATCTTCTTGTAGCTGCACATTCAAGCATAAGTAATCGATCTATACATTAATCGGATTTTTACGTGTCTAGCTAAGGCATTTCAACAGTAATTGACAAATACTTCTGCATCAATTCTACGGGCTAGCGAGCATTTATCCAGAAGATTATTAGTCTGCGAATCGAACACAAAGCAAGTTTCTGGGGGGACCTCTGGACATTCGCTTCTGCTCTGCTAATAAAAAACTTACGACATTTTCTGGTTAAATCTCCTAGGTTCTATTAAGGATCACCAACAGTAATAACACCTTGTTGAATTCTTAGTAAAGTTCCACAGTACTCTTTCTGGTACGTCACAAACGCTCCAGCTAGAATTCCGCGCAACATTAGAAGTCTACGGTAAGTAAATTTTGGATATGGCCCTTAAGTTTTTCTGAAGAGACATTCACAGAATAATGCCGTGATAAGTGAGAGAGCCATATCAGCGACTCGTTAGAAGTTCTTCTAGAGCATTTCTATGTGTGTCCAGTTCGTGGATTCCTGATCTTTTGGGTAGATTCCCGTAAACTAGTAGATTATAAGAAGCAGGGTGTAGCAATTGATCTATGGAAGCCTCCGAACCGAACACAAAGCAAGTTTCTGGGGGGACCTCTGGACATTCGCTTCTGCTCTGGTAATAAAAAACTTACGACATTTTCTGGTTAAATCTCTTAGGCTCTATTAAGGATCACCAGCAGTAATACTACCTTGTTGAATTCTTAGTAACGTTGCACAGTACTCTATCTGGTACGTCACAAAACGCTCCAGCTAGAATTCCGCGCAACATTAGGAAGTCTACGGTGCAAGCAATTTTGGATATGGCCCTTAAGTTTTTCGAAGAGACATTCACAGAATAATGCCGTGATAAGTGAGAGAGCCATATCAGAAGCGATCGTTAGAAGTTCTTCTAGAGCCTTGCTATGTGTGTCCAGTTCGTGGATTCCTTATATTCTGGGTAGATTTCCGTAAACTAGTAGATTATAAAAAGCAGGTTGTAGCAATTGATCTATGCAAGGCTTTGATGAGTTTTGCTTATGATAGGCGACAACACAAATAAGGCTGGCAAACGGAGAAATAAAATTCACAAGTTTGACAATAACGATTGTTTTGATGCACAGTAATCTGAGATTGGCATGACTGGCGGCTAGCTCAGTTAGTCAAACTTCATGGGTAAGAACGCAAATAAGACAGCAGGCGTGGATATTCAACGCAACAGAAAAACGACAGCAATTGCAGTTAACGAGCAGGCGAAAAAGTTTGGCGCTTATATATTTGCAGATTACACGTGATTAATGTATGTATTGCGTGCTTTCGCACTGGTTCAGTTTAAGGCAATGAAACTTCGTATTTATAAAAATTAATCTAAAAGAATTCGGCATTAAACTTTGACTAGTCACATCACTTTCTTCTCTGAAAATGAAAAATAAAAGAAAATTTATTCCTGGCGAGTCTCGATAAGTACGGAAAAGTAGAATTTTAAACCAGTTAAAAATTAGGTTAACGATCTACCTATATGTTAACCAAATATATACCATCGCGTGCTGATGCTGGACTGGGGCATTCTTATTAAGTGCTACATCGATTATATTATGCCATATAACTACTACTTATTGCTACACACATTGTTAGCTTTATTGTTTGTTCATACCGCATGAAGCAAAATAGAGCGGCGTGGAAAAATTTTGATAGCCATGATTGAGATGGTGATTCCTCGGCAGAATCGATCGTTGCTAATACGATAAATTTGATAAGCCCAAAGGATCTAGTATACGCTCGACGTTATAGCCCATGAAATTTGTGAATGAATATGTAGAGAGCGTAACAGACGAATTTGTTGTATACATGATTACTGTCTATACTCTGATATTAAGCCGGTGACTACTTATTGTTGCTACACATGGTGATGGCAACAAATATCAATTGAATTCCTCGGTCATCGAATTCCCGAGAAAGGCATGACACCTATAACAGCTAAGGTTCGTGCTATTCAAGTTCTACAGCTTCCAATAACCGTTCGAGCATTACGACGATTTTTGGGCAAGATGAACTACTATTCTCGATTCGTACCCTGTCTTGCCAAGTTTCTGGCACCTCTTCACAAATATCTCGTGCCAAAAAGCTGTTTTGTCAATAAATCATAACTGATTCATCTCAACGTGGACGACATGCAGGCCTACGAGGATGCCAAAAAGGCCTTATGAAAAGCGACCATGCTACATTCTCTTGATTGGTCTCAACCTTTTAAATTGATCACTGACGCATCCGACGTTGCCATAGGTGCAGTACTTCAACGGTCCATCAATAGCATACACCTACCTATCGCCTTCTATTCGCAAAAACTACAACCTCGCAAGACGCGATATGATACATTAGGGAAAGGTTTACTTGCAATCTACCGGTCGATCCTACACTTCCACACCTATCTGGATGACCGGAAGTTCAAGATCTACACAGACCATCTTCCTCTACTCCCGATGCTCAGAGGAAAGAAAGAGTATTCATATTCCCGACTTCTCAACTCACACCTTACAGGAATACGCGAGTATGAATATGAAGTCACTCATGTCGAAGGATCAAAAAAACGTGGTCTCAGACTTTCTAAGCCGTCCTGAGGAACTCTGTGCTTCTATCCTGTGTCCTTCACCTATAAGCACTCAGGAATTGCAAGCATCTCAGCAAGATGATCCATCACTACGGACATTTGATGTCAATCGCCTGAAAACCTTTGATTATGATGGAACTCTGCTGCAGTGTGAAATAACTGACGTGGGCCCTCGGCCGTTTATACATGAAAAACTCCGTCACAAGATCTTTGAGGTTTACCATTCAATGAACCATCCATCTGGCGAAGCCTCAGTGGAAATTCTATCCAGAACGTATTTTTGGCCTGTCATGCGGCGAGTTGTCAAGAAGTGGTTAAAACAATGTCTAGAATGTCAGAAATGCAATGTGACGAGACACAACAAAACGGGGCCACAGATCATCCAAGTGCCCAAAGTTCGGTTCACGCACATACACGTTGATCTGGTAACCTTACCTGCCGTGAACAATATTCGATATATACTGTCAATACAGGATCGCACCACTCGATGCTATGAGGCCGCATACCACTGCCAGACGCATAAGGAAAGACACTGTCAGTCTATGCTTTAGAGCTCAATTGGTTTGCTCGGTGTGATGCCCCAGCTGAAGTGACAACCGATCGTGGCGCACAGTTCCTGGGCGATGAGTTCGCAGCCCTACTGAAATACTATGGTTTCAAACACTCCGTGACCGCGGCTCGCAATCCGAGAGCAAATGGTTTCGTCGAAAAACCACACCGGTAACTGAAAGCGGCGCTCAAGGCCAGCCCAGAAGAAAATTGGCTTGCGGCTATACCGAAAGTACAAGACCTCGAGAGCCGATCAAATGCAGTTCCGCTGAAATGGTATTTTGCGAATGTCTACGGCTGCCTGACGAACTAGTCCGATCACGTTCTGAAACTGCGATAACAATGAACTGTCCGGAATTTCTGTTTCCACTTCGCAGTTACCTAAAGTATAACGCTCAGAATCGGCCGATCTGTTCTACACGTCAGCAACATGGTCCAATATATAAACGCAAAGATTTTGATAGTTGCAAATGGTTCTTCATCAACAACGATATGGATAACAGGATTCTAGCCAAACCGAAGCGCGGTCGTTATCGTGTGTGTCTCCAAACACAGACTATACCCGGACAAAGTTGATCCCAATGACCCGCTGTTCCGCGATGTTGACCTATCAGGCTGTGCAGAAAGGATAATCCCACTTCCAGACAGTTTTGCTGACTACGGACTGACGCCCGACATCTCACCAACAACCGAGCTAACTCAAGTATGTATTAGGTGTTGCGAACCTAGTAACAAATTAGTTCAGTTGTGACCAGAAGGATAAACCAAAGGCAGCATGAACGGAAAGTATAATCTGATGCACATTCGTTTCGTGCTTACTGGCGACTCATCAGTAGGAGCCGGTATTACGCCCTTTAACCACTATATATTTGGTAGAAGAATGTGCAATAATAGGACGGTACAATCTCCTAGACGAATGTGTAAACCTGTAATAGTGAAGCTAACATAATCTAAAGTCAACGACAATACGACTTCAATGCAAACTCACACTATATAATATATATACCGAGTCTGTAAAGGATACTAACACTATGGCCATTGTGTTAGTAACTGATACCTTTTTTGAAATCGATGAGTACTGGATACTAACACTATGGTTTCCGAGTCGGTACATGATACCAACCTGATGGATATAAATTTATGCTAAAGTTCACCCAAATTGAGAATTACAACAATTTCCGAACACCTGTTACTCCAGTTAAACCATACACTCTGGCCTTCATCGATATCAGTTATCACATTTCGCGATAAGCATGACATCATTAAATTCAATATATTACAGTTAAATACTGTTTGTTGCGAAGAACTAATATATATGCAAGTATGTATTAGGTTTTGCGAACCTAGTAACAAATTAGTTCAGTTGTGACCAGAAGGATAAACCAAAGGCAGCATGAACGGAAAGTATAATCTCATGCACATTCGTTTCGTGCTTACTGACAACAAAACAGTATTTAACCGAGCTTACTGACACCGTCACGCCGCCGCGAGATATAGAGGAACCATAATCAGTGTTGACAGAGCCAACATCAGTAGTTACACGTTACGGCAGAGCAATAACACCTCCTGTAAGGTTATCCCCCTTCATTGTGTACTAATTTTCATTGTCGGGGGGGGGGGTGTATGTAACACGCGGCTCCGCGTTACAACTCAACGATGTTCAATTTTGACAAATATAGTGCTCTTTAAGGTCAAATAATCTAACTCTGTTTTTACACAATATTTCTCTTAACTGTGATTTCAGAAATGATCTCTGTCAGTTTCAAACAGTTTTGATTGAGATATCTTGAACTGCAATTTTAATTGTAATTAATAGGGTTTTGTTTAATAAATATAGACACCCGCGGGCAATACGCAGGGAACATGCGGTGGATTATAGTGCATAAGTGGTTCGATAGTTTTTCTTTGCATTCCCTCGTGCATGGCTCGTCTGATTACTAATTTTATAATTAACCAATACACGAGGTCATGAGGAGCGTATCTGATTTATTGGACGCCTCACCCCGCGAAAAAGTGAGGGCGACCGCAGTTACGTCATTTCACTCAATTGCTTCATTAGTTTATTTCTTAAAACAGGTGATGACGGATTAACTGAAGAAGGCAGCAACCAACAGTTATCGAAATAACTTTAAGTTTGAGAACAATTTGAATTCGACCTGTGTTAGTCACGGCACAGATCAAATACTATAGTCTAACGCATATAAATGTTAAATCCAGATTTAGCCAGTCTAGTCTCACTTAGTTGAATGAACATGGTAGTAATGGACATACACACACATTAACACACACACAAGTTACTCAAACCTATTTAGTGAAAAGTAAGTTAGAAGTATAAATTATATGGCTAGATGAAATTTCACACTTGCTTCATTAGTTTGTTTTTTAAATTAGTTATAATTGGTGGACTGATTATGACAGAAATCAAACACAATATAACCAAAACACAACACAATTGGATTCTGCATGTGATATTCACAACACAGATCAGGTAAAACAGACTAGCTTGGCTGTTTCTCAATCTTAATTTTAATTTTCGTTACTGATACAAAAGGATTTTGTAATATGGCATTCTTTCGATAGTTTTCTGATCTCTAACCATAGTATACTGCCAAATGGATGGGATTACGTAAATAGAGAATTTGGTATTACAAGTAAACTGCTAAAAAGACTAGTTAATGTACTATTTGGAAGACACACACACACACACACACACGCACATATATATATAGAGCATATATATATATATATATATATATATAGCATATGAGCATAGGACGCTGCACAATTATTATAGGCCAGTGCGTCGCCTCTAAATGGTAAGTTTATGAAAACCTGCTTTACGGTATCCACTCTAGTGCGAATCTGAAGTTGTCTGATGTTGACATCAATGAACTGCTCTGGGTAGTTGTCGTAAGCAAAATTTTCCACACGTAGCCCAGTTTTTCCTTGACCTTGTGCACAGAGTAGATCTTCCTGTTTCTGTTTAATAGATTGTAAATAAGGTTTATTTGTAGGATTTTGGCCAACTACTGTTGTAATGAATGTATTGCCCAGTGAAAGTGGGTTTTCTATGTATTGTTTTGCAGTTGTTGTAAATACGGTCTTAAGAAACACCACAAATAATTATTCCATTTTATTTTATTTAAAAAAAACATGTTACGCTTAAGAGATTTAACAGCAAGTATAAATGGGGCAGTTTAAGCTAATATTTCCACTTGACATATTGATTGTCAACTTAGTATGATATGAGCTTTCCATTGAAAAAGATATCCGTAACTGAATATCGAAAATTATGGAGAAGAAATCAGGAAGAGAGCGGATGCAAACAAATCGGATCACAACCCGATAATCAGGTAAAAAAAATTATTCCACTGTTTGCTAGGTTTTGAACGTTTGAATTATATAAATCCATTGAACTATAGAGTTTCGGATAAAAGATTGAGAAACACCTGAAGTTTGGATGATTATAATCATAACTGAACTGTTAGTAGTTGTATAAAATGTGGTTAATGCACGTAAACTAAGTAAATCCAATGTTTGAACAGAGAGACATAAATCCACCGCATGTTACCTGTGTATTGCGCGCGGGTGTGTATATTTATTAAACAAAACCTTATTAATTAACCAATAGTGTGCAAGTAGGCATGGCATGCTATTTAAGCACGGCAATTTACCATGCAAGCCAGTTGTGGCATTTGCATTCTACATTGCTTCACGCGTGTGCGTTCTGCCGGCTGTCAATACCTACGCTGGTGATTTGATAGTTTCACCAACAATTGGCTACATCCGTGATTCATCTTGTTGCGGTATAACCAGCGAGACGAGCCAATTAATTGCAGAACCTGAACGACGTTATCCACATCGTGATTACAACTCAACCACGGGAGCGTCAACAACCAGAGTCCACCCAAGGCTCCAGAACATCTTCACACTCTGAATAATTCAGGAGAACGCACGACCAGGCCCTCTTAAGGGCCCCCTATCAGTAACAGATCTATATTCAGAGCACTATAACCGAGTTTGTAACGTCGTACGGCATTTACTTGAAGCCGGGGCGTTTAAAATTTGGTCACCGCGCCAGGATATTGATTATTGTTCTGATTTTTTTGGTATAAATAAAATTGACTTCCTTTTTCATTTATTTGGGATAAAAATAGATTAACATTTGCGTTTTCTTTACCCTAATCGTGGTCTTCTGGGAATTTTGTTGGGTATATATTCGTGGATTTGTGTTGAATTTTTTTGGGATATAATAATAACACATTGGCATCAAAGGCCAACGAGGCCTCTGTTTATCTTTTCTACGTACAAAACGGTACCGTACGTACTCGACAGGCTCAATTGCGGATATTTTCAATTTTTGGAAGCAGTGACTGTGACGTGCTTTTGTTCTGCGCTCATTCAACTGTGGAAGCTTTTGTGGGTAAGCATTTCGTTAAAGTATATTTATATATTTTCATATTGCTTATAAATTTATGCTTTTAAGATCCCATAAGATTGTTAAAATGTCAGGTCCAATTTTAGATATTGATGTTCCTGTTTGGGATGGAGATAGTGAGCTATTTCTTATGCGCGTAGACTCCGCTTTCTCCCCGTTTCCTGATTATGACAGTCATCAAAAACTGTCGAAGGTTTTTGCTAAACTACCTTCTGAATTGCAGCGATGGATTTATCCTAAGCTTGAGGCCATTAGGAAGCTACCTAATCCCATTTTGGGTCTACAAAACGAAGTCGAATCCTTGCTTGGGCCCACAGAAACTGAGCAGATAATAAACAAATATGCGCAGTTAGACATGCCAAATCTTGGCCCCATAGAAATACTGAGGGAATTACGGAAACGTTGGTATAAAACCAACATTTCTTACCATGAGACTATGGTTGTTTTTATTAACAATCTTCCCCAAACATTAAAACTCTTTGACAGAGAGCTCCCCAACACTCTCTATAGATGACTTATCTGAGAGATGTGAGTTAGAATATAGGGTTTTGGAACCCAAAGTGAATCCATCATCCTTTTCTTCACCCCCGCAAGATGATAGACTCTCCTCTTTAGAGAGAACAGTGGTGAACATGGCGAAAGTTCTAGAAGGATTGTCCATTACCAAATCCGAGCTAAATCAGGTGAATGCTCGACCAAAATTCGTTTCCAAGTCAAATTATAATGGTAGGCGGCGATCGAGATCTCCGCAATCCTTCAATAAGTATGCTCCAAAGAACTGGTGTTATAACCACCAGAAGTTTTTTATGCTTGCCAAGTTTGTCTTTGTCGTTCGAAGAATTTCCGAATGAGTGTCAATTTCCACAGCTGATGGAGAGGACAACAGACCGCAGGCACAAGGGTGCATCAGTATCGGGAAACGTCTGGCGCAGGAAGTAGAAGACCGTACTTTGTGTACATCAACGGCATCAACGGCGCTACAGGGAAGAAGCCAACTACAATCCGACATCCCTGTCGACTCTTTTCATCCACGCCGAATTTTTTACATAGAGAACCAAACAGACAATGCCGGTCGCAATCACCAGCCTACTTGTTTGCATGACCCGACCAAACAGCCCAACGAACTTTTGCACCTTCTTGATTTCAAAACTGGCGAAGAGTTCATCGTAGACACAGGTGCGGCACTCTCAGTTCTCAAAGGTGATTCAATGGCCGAGATGTCGCTAGGCGTTCTTCTCGCAACAGCTACAGGCGAGCCCATACCAACATATGGCTGCCGGTACCGCACACTCAACATAGGTCTACGACGTGAATTTTCCCACAACTTCATCATTGCCAAAGTCTCACATAATATAATAGGCCTTGATTTCCTTCTAAAATTTCGGCTCATTGTTGATCTGGCCAATCAAAATATCATCGACCCCTCCACCGGACTTCAACAAAGTTTTAGGACACTTGCCTCCGAGCGTTTGGAGTTACAGGTCATTCAGCCAACCCCAGTGCATCATTCAGCAGAGATATCAGCAGCTTTTCGAAAATACAAATCGCTTTTCGATCTTAACAAGTCAGAGCTACGAGTTTCCAACACGATGCATCATATCGTCACAGAAGGACAACCTATTGCAATCAAGAAGCGACCAATAGCCCCTGCTAAAATGAAAGCTGCCCAAGAAGAATTCTCAAGGCTTTTGGAAGAGGGAATCATCAGACCATCGAAAAGTTCATGGGCGTCACCACTGCATTTAGTCTCTAAATCAAACGGATCGTACAGAGCCTGTGGAGAATACCGTAAGCTAAATTCTGTGACAAAATCTGATGCATATCCTATTCCAAATATTAACACTTTACTTGAAAAACTCAACGGCAGCAATTTCTTCTCAGCAATTGACCTCAGACAAGCGTACCATCACATCCCGGTAGCACCAGAGGATATCGAGAAAACTGCAGTCATCACTCCATTTGGCCTTTTTGAATATCTTTACATGCCTTTTGGACTTAAGTGTGCTACTCAGACATTTCAAAGATTCATAGACAACATACTTCGCGACGAATCTGTTTATTGTATGTCATATCTCGATGACATTATGATATTCAGTCCAGATCTAGAATCTCATGCGAAACATCTACGAAATGTCCTCTCACGCTTATCCAACCACGGACGCAAGATCAATTGTGACAAGACGCAGATTGCAACTTCATCCGTCGACTTCTTAGGGCATCGTATCACGGCCCAAGGTATTCAACCGTTGCCGTCAAAGACGAATTCAATCAATAATATCAAGTCACCAAGGACTGTGAGCGAGTTGCAGAAAATCCTGAGAGTACTAAACTATTAACGCAAGTTCCTTCCGGGCCTTTCAAAACAACTTTATCCTTTGTGCAGGCACCAGCGGAACCGAAAAGGACTTAGCAAGAATTCCATCATTACTTGGTCATCCAAAGACGATGAATTACTTCGACTTGCCATCAACTCGTTAGCAAATGCCACAATGCTAACTCACCCAGATTTTAAAAAGCCATTTCTACTCACGACAGATGTTTCTGAATTCGCTGTTGGAGCCACGTTGGAACAAGAGATCGACGGATTTCGAAAGCCTATCAGTTTCTACTCGCGTACTCTCCAACCAGTAGAAACGAGGTACGACACTTTCGGTCGAGAACTTCTCGCTATCCACGACGCAGTGCGCTATTTTATCAGCATCATTGGCAGTAGCAGATTTGTGGTTTTCACAGATCATGCACCACTAGTTAGCGCACTTCGAAACGCAACTTCATCTATCGCCAAGAACCTGCCAGAGTGGAAAGACAGCTTTCTCTTCTAAGCGAATGGCAATTTGACGTCTTTCATGTCAAGGGCAAACAGAACTTCATTGCAAATGCCCTGTCCAGGCCAGACGTCTCTCTACAACCACCTTCGCCGTCACCATTCACTGTCAACTCCGTGGCACTCAGTGAACCTGCACTACCGCCAACTCTCCTGCGAACTGAACAACGCGATGACATTCACATTCAAAGATCAATAGCCCGTCACCCAACCAAGTTCATATGCCGTCTGTGGAAGGCTTACCAATTGTTCACTTCACGGGTACGCAGCCCAACAAGCCAGTTCTGCCGACCAGCCTTCAGAAAAAAGTTTTCGATTTAATTCACTCAATTTCTCACCCAGGAAGCCAAGCGACTCTCCGACTCCTTACAGATCGTTTCTGGGGTCACAGACTTAGGCAGAATGTTAAACGATGGGTCTCAGAGTGTGCAATTTGTCAGAAAAACAAGATCACACGACACACTTGTTCTAAGTTGCAACATTTTCGATCTACTTCTCGCCTAGCCATCGTCCACATCGACATAGTTCATCTGACAAAGGTTCAAGGTTTCAGTTACCTTCTAATTATGATCGATAGATTTACACGGTGGCCTGCGGCATTACCTCTTGGCACCATTTCTGCAGACGAAGTAACTAATGGTTTTATCTCTGCATGGATATCCAATTATGGTGTTCCCAATGAGGTCATCACGAACAGAGGCACTTGCTTCTCATCTGATCGTTTCAAACCACCTTGCGGTACATGGGATGCATCTTACACCAGACGACTGCCTACCATCCCCAAGCTAATGGCATGGTAGAGAGAATGCATAGGGAACTCAAAGCAGCTTTAGCATCCTCGTCCATTAATGGCAACTGGGTCGATGCACTACCTTTAGTTCTGCTTGCCATGCGTTCCCGTACTCGTGAATCCATTAAAACGTCTGCGTCACAACTCTTGTATGGTATGGATCTACGCCTGCCTAGTCAGCTCCCACGTCTACTACCGGCACAAGATGACCCACAAAACGAAGCTACCTGCCTTCGACTTCATTTCGGTAACATGTCTGAACAGCAGCCGAGACATACGCCTCGTCCAGTCTTCGTTCACCCACAGCTCCACAGCTGCAAGAAAGTACTCGTTCGCAACAATAATGCTGTTGCACCACTACAACCCAAGTATCGCGGTCCTTACCCGATTTTGCTCAGACAACCAAAATACTTCATTATTATGCAAGGCGCTACACCAACATCAGTAAGCATAGACAGGTTAAAACCGTTTATCGAACCGCCTGATCCTGAGAGCGTTCAAACTTCTACACACGTCTCAGGCTCCGTCTGCCCACAATCTCAATGTCCTGCTTTGTATAACGCGTAATTGATTTTTTTAAACATTAACATTATCTATCAAAATTTTTTAACCTTACGTTATTTTTCGTATTTGTCTCACGTGGCATAACCAGCTGTTCTTAGCTAACAATTGTGTAGCATTTTTGAACAGTTCTTTGGTATTATGCCATCTCTGAGGCAATGTTCGTGTACATAGTTTTATGCAGTTACCTTTGATTTTAATGCATATATTTTTACATTATAATGTATTTCTCACACATAACATTACACTGCCTATTTTGGTATGATCAGCTACTTAGAGCTAACGTTTTCGTGTAGCAACACTAAGTAGTGATCAGCTTCATATCATGGTACAGGCCACTTTCAATGTATATCCCAACTTCATCAATTTCACAAAGACCACATTACAAATGTCATGACCACGACGTCAAGCACTCTAGCTCCTTTGTTCGTATACAAACACATTGACGACGATCCAACCTGCTTAGGTTTTAACTTAAACCTGGTAAATTCAGAGGCGATTTACCTCGGAATCTTCACGCTGCGGCTCCCAAAACTTACACTGCTCTATTTCGCCTCACGTGGTATGACCGACCACTAGAGCTAACAATTTGTGTAGCAATTCCTAGTGGTTACCTGGCATCATATCATTGTTGAAGTAACCAACAAGCATATTTAAGCCCAGCACTTATGGTTCATCATATTTTTGCTTAACTTGGTTCGAACTCTGTCATGCATTTCTTATCTAGCCTCGCAGAGAGGAATTTTTTCCTTTTTTTCAGAGAGGAAAGAGTTGTAACGACACAAATTAATTGCCGACATATTGCGTAAATTAAATTAAATTTTATTTATGTTGCACCAATGAGAAAAAAGCGAAACTTGCAGTTTAACCACGTTTAACCAATAGTGTGCAAGTAGGCATGGCATGCTATTTAAGCACGGCAATTTACCATGCAAGCCAGTTGTGGCATTTTCATTCTACCTTGCTTCACGCGTGTGCGTTCTGTCGGCTGTCAATACCTACGCTGGTGATTTGATAGTTTCACCAACAATTGGCTACATCTGTGACTCATCTTGTTGCGGTACAACCAGCGAGACGAGCCAATTAATTGCAGAACCTGAACGACGTTATCCACATCGTGATTACAACTCAACCACGAGAGCGAAAACTCAACCAGAGTCCACCCAAGGCTCTAGGACATCTTCACACTCTGAATAATTCAGGAGAACGCACGACCAGGCACTCTTAAGGGCCCCCTATCAGTAACAAATCTCTATTCAGAGCACCTTAACCGAGTTTGTAACGTCGTAGGGCATTTACTTGAAGCCGGGGCGTTTACACTGTTAATTACAAATAAAATTGCAGTTCAAGAAATCTCAATTAAAACTGCTTTAAACTAACAGAGATTGTTTCTAAAATCACAGTTAAGAGAAATATTGTGTAAGAACAGAGTTAGATTATTTGACCTTAAAGAGAACTATATTTGTCAAAATTGAACATCGTTGTGTTTTAACGCTGATCCGCATGTTCCAATGAAAATTAGTACATAATGAAGGGGGCTAACCTTACAGGAGGTGTTATGATTTTGCCGTAACGAGTAAACACCGATGTGGGCTCTGTCGACAATGACTTCTATATCTCGTGGCGGCGTGACGGCGTTAGTTGGCTCGGTTGCTGGTGAGATGTCGGGCGTCAGCCCGTGGTTATCAAAACTGTCTGGAGGTGGAATAATCGTTTCTTTGCCGCCGGATAGGTCAAAATCGCGTAACAGCGGGTCATTTTGATCAACTTAGGCCTTTGATAATCTGTAGTTGGAGACAGCTTCAGCGTTGCTATTAATCTCAAAAATAATGTAATTCTGACTTCGATCTAACACACGATAAGGATGGCGCTTCGATTTGGCTAGAATCCTGTTATCCATATCGTTGTTGACGAAGAATCATTTGCAGCTATCAAAATCTTTGCGTTTATATATTGGACCATGTTGCTGATATGTAGGACAGATGGGCCGATTCTGAGCGTTATACTGTATGCAACTGCGAAGTGGAGAAAAAAATGCCGGACCGTTCATCGTTATCGCAGTTTCAGAGCGTGATCGGAATAGTTCGCCAGGCAGCCGTAGACATTCGCAAAGTACCATTTCAGTGGAACTGCATTTGATCCGCTCTCGAGGTCTTGTACGCATTGATAGGAGTACTTTCGGAAAAGCCGCAAGGCAATTTTCTTCTGGGCTGGCTTTGAGCGCCGCTTTCAGTTCCCGGTGTGGCCTTTCGTCGAAACCGTTTGCTCTAGGATTGCAAGCCGCGGTCACGGAGTGTTTTATACCATAGTATTTCAGTAGGGCTGCAAACTCTTTGTTTTGGAACTGCGCGTCACGATTGGCTGTCATTTCAGCGGAGCCCTAAACCGAGCGAACCAATTGAGCTCTAAAGCATGACTAACAGTGTCTTGCTTCATGTCTGGCAGTGGTATGGCCTCAGACCATTGAGTGGTGTGATCCCGTATTAACAGTAGATATCGAATATTGTTCACGGCCCGTAAGATTACCAGATCAACGTGCATGTGCGTGAACCGGACTTTGGGCACTTGGATGACTTGTGGCGCCATTGTGGTTTGTCTCGTCACTTTGCATTTCTGACATTCTAGACATTGTTTTAACCACTTCTTGACATCTCGCCGCATGCCAGGCCAAAAATACGTTCTGGATAAAATTTTAACTGAGGCTTTGCCAGATAGATGGCTCATTGAATGTTAAACCTCTAAGATCTTGTGAGGGAGTTTTTC
>JAQBSW010008572.1:5000-33423 GCA_029291075.1 Eudiplozoon nipponicum
GGATATCAGTACAATCTATGACGATCAGCAGCACCAGATGCCAAACTCCAGCCAGCCTAAAATCATACTCGGAGTTATAAGATGCCAGCTTATTCGCAGTCGACATGTCACCCACCAATCATTCTGAATAATTAATAGTAACAACCATTAAATAACCGGGGCAATTGTCGCGTTAGGTTGAGAGAACATTTCAAAGATCAATTTTCGTGGACACATTCGTCAGTCTCCATTCCTGAAAGCATGCCCGTATAAACAATGTGGAATTTAAAACTAGAACCATCAGAGTCAGAAATAGGGGATGCAATCCTATATCTTAAGCTTAGTAAGTGGTGGGGATATAATTTCTACAGCTATGACTAACCGTTTACGTGTTATATGTTATAATCGGACCGTACCGCCTACTTGTAATGAGACGACCATATATTCTTATCCTCTTAAAAGGCAATCGTAATTCGTTGGATAACCATCGTGGTATAAGCTTCAACTGTTGTTCCGCGTTTTATCTTCATGAAAATTTGAGTACATTTAAACAATAACTGATTGCGCGAGTGGTGGTAACAATTCTTTAAATCAAGTTTGCGAACATATATATATATATATATATATATTATTGTTAAATTGTATTGCCTTTATATGTATATGTGGCGAAAGCTACAAACAGTTAATGTTCGTGACTGCATAGAAATTGTGCAGCCGACATTTCCAGTCAAGTTCAATGTATGCGAGACTGCTATAGGTGAGAGCCGCATATCTAAATTTGATTTCCATATGCATTCACTGCGGTTTGATTCGCGCTAGTCAGTTTGCCGTCGTACTCTGAAGATGATCATGGAAGGTCGAAACGCGTCAGTGCGTTGCGGCTGGCGATAGTTTTGTTATGTTGTTCGGCGACTGGTTAAACACAATGGGATTGGTGTTTACTTCATTGCTCGCAAACCTGATTTAAAGAATTTTAGTACATTTCGAAACAGTTTGTAGAACATTGACAAAAATCAATCAGAGATAGTCTAAGAAGAATTCTTAAAATATTCAAAACTGCGTGATCGTTATGAACAAATAGAAAATATAACCAAACAAATCAAACGAAGTGAAGTCAATAATTAGGCACTATAAGCTGATCAAAATAATGGGGAAATATATCTTCAATAAAAGATAGCAAGTAACAGGCGTTATAGTTTCAAACTGTATATTAACTCATACCTCGACACGAATCCCAGGGCAATTTTCGATGGTTAGTGAGCGTAAAGATGTGTTATTGTTTGCAGACGGAACCAAAATAGGCCCGCTAGACTGGCTAGCTGATTGTTCAGTGTCTAGAGGCCAAGAACTTGTGCGAGCAGCCAGTCCCGAACTTTGACCTTCAGCCGAATTAATTACGTCAGCTAATGGCGTGGAGGCCTCACTCGCAACAGACGACTGCGAGTTACAATCTGCTACTACACCACTTTCAAACAATTCCTGAGGTGGCGCAGATTCTTTGGAATTGGAACAGGAAGTGGAGCTCTTATCTTCACCAGGTGCAACGCGATCAGAATTTCTGTCAGGCTGTATGGCTGGCCGGGCCGCAAAAACTCCCGCAGCTGCGCGATTTTCCAGAGACCATCGCCGAGGTGAAACCAAGAATGGAGCATGTCTCAAAGTTAGACTTGACAGCCTCGGGCAGAGGCGAAGCGCCGCCGATAGACCACGATCGTTAATAACGCACACGGGTTTAACGTTGTCCCATGAGTCCACTAATTCAAGGCTGGTCAATTCCGACGCGGTTAATCTTGATTGAAATGGATCTTGGTAACCTGTGTGAAAAATCAATTGAATAAAATGCATATTAAAATACAATAAAATGTATAAATTAAAAACATATAATCGTAGATTAAGTCATTATACACAATTTCCTACAACACGGCATACGCAGATAGGACCGAATAAGTGATAGCCCATCGGAAAGCTGTACGCACGTCGGCTTTGCCCGGTGATTCCAGGCTAGTGGGGCCTCTCAAATTAAGCTCACCACATAATATTATACGAAACGGAGCGGTCGAGTAAACCACAAATACAACGAAAGTTGACCGCTATTGCCAATTCAAATCCAGATTGCATAAACTAAAACATAGCACGATACGTCATGTTGATTTGTGTAGCTATTCCATTGCACATATAAGGCTAATTTGAGCAAACAATTTTTGCCTACATAGACAGAGAACACCATTTTTGGTTGAATTTACCATTACGTAGATAGCGAGTGGAAAGCAAGATTAGGATTAAATCAGAAGGAAATTATTTCTTTTCGTCTCTAATTCTCCGAAATGTAGTCATTCCTTAGACCACTTAATTCAGACTTCGTCATTACTAACTCGTCAATGAATACAATCTTTTTAATGGTAACACCAGTTGGCGGATAGCGTTTATAATCATTTGACCATTGGTGGTTCAGATATTTATAACACTCGTACATACTGCAATTAAACAAAGACCAAGATCACTTGAACAGTGCGACCCAGAGGAGCTAAATTCACAAGGACCTCTTCAATGGACTCTGTTTTCCGCTAGACTCCTACAGAGTTTCGTCAATTAAACTGTCTCTTCATTAGTTAGTGCGGTGCGTCGGACTCAAGTTCCTGATATAAAAAATAATAGTATCCGGCCAAGAGGTGAATGAACTACCTCTCCAACGGATCTAGCCACCTACCAGAGTTGCTTCGGTGGCCTAGCGAACAGGAAATTTTCCATCTCAAGCAATGGTTTAAACAGGGCAACCGAAGGTTCGACTATGACCAAATTGAGCAACTAAATAAATTACAAAGTTGACCAGGAGCGGGTATTCAATTTCACATAATTCAAGACCAATAATATGTTGGATTTGAAGATCGTGGTCTTGGTGTTTAGTGAATGAAACGACAGATTCAGGTGGCCTGCACAATTGTGGAAACGTAGCCACAGCAAAGCTAATCTCGCCAAAAGTCGATCCTAGACAACTGACAGTAGAGCGCTGCTTAGAAAAATCCTATGCTCCAGATCAAAATCGACTATAGCGAATGTTTCAGATAGTCACAGAAAGATACTTCAAGACATTATGAAGCTCATCTTCCTTTTCAGTCATTATAATAACATCGCAAGTGCGTTCGACATCAACAAGCTGGCCACCATCACCGAGCTCTATATTGGTGGTTGTCGTGAATAAAATTTGTAAATTGGGCGAGAGCAATGACATCTTCTTGTCGAACTTATGAGTCAAACGCAAATAATTCAGAGAACCTTTCGGGTGTGAATTAATTTTAACAAGCCATTATAATAAGCAAACAGTTTCGCCCAGGACGTTCTAGTCTAGCCTACATTGTCATGAACCCTAAACGCCAGATAAAATCCACAGCGACTGAGCAATTTGGGAAGGCCAGATTGCTGTGAGCTGCAGATACACAAGACGAAACTATAAAATGCGCATCTCATTCTCGGTGGAAAACCTGTCTGGATTGGTCTAGTACGCCACTTCAGCTCTTTGACTCATTCAGAGGATAATAGCAGTACCTACTTTTGATACAACACAAACACAAACACACACACACACACACACACACACACAACGTTCTGATAACACGCAAGTTGGCAGGAACATTGATATACAATTTGTGAAGTTGCACCACAACGGCAATCATCTCATACTTTTGGAAAGATTCCTCCATCCAGATTGTGGTACTTAGCTCTTACACATCCTTCTAAAACTGTATTCGAATGAAACGTAAAAATTTCATAAGGGAGACCATCGACCCCGACAACTCTAAGGACTCTCAAGAGACCACAAGTCGCTGCGATGAATAAATGAGTATTTCGCAGTAGTCTACATATTCCGCTTCTGAATCTGATAGCCCACTTAGTCCATTAGTAGAATGACTTCTTCTAAGGCGTTGGATCTGAGAGTGTAATTCAACCAAGTTACTCTATGTTCTTAATATTGGCAGTACGTCAGTGTTGTTCTTCAGCCGTCGTGTAGCTGGCACTAAACTTCTTGCAACGCTTACGAGCCAGAGTGCTATCCATGCCGCGTTATAAGAGCTTTGGTAGGAGTCGAGATAGAAAAGGTTTTATCAACTTAAAATAATCAGTGTCTTGTTTAAAAATTCTCCTCAAAGTTCAGTATAAACAAAGATGACCTCCAAGTCATTTTGTACAATTTCAGTGCACTGATATTCGAACAAAACAAGGGCTTCACGTGTAGTGGGATATTAATATGATTCTAGTGACCAGAGGACTAGAGTAGATCTACTAGCTGGGTCCGTATAACATTCGTGATAAGCTCTCGCATCCTGAATAGAAGACAACCAACGTTGTGCTTACCAGAATGTAGAGGATCTGAGAATGAAAACATGACATTCTCTCATATGAATGAGTTAAACAGCTGCGCCTCGCGGCAACAGTACGCTTTTTTTAGTGCCAGAAAATTGAGATAATCAAAAACATGTTAAGGCTAAGATGAACATTGGAGAGCCAGATGTTGTTATTTCCAGTTGAAATTCATATTTTTGCAATTTTGTTTTCCATCCAGTGCAATACCGCTGCCGCATACTACACGCATACTAAACCATGTAATATTTCCTGTTTATATATATATATATATATATATATATATATATTGGTGTCTAACTTAGCCATCGACTAATTAGTGATAAACATTTTAATTATATTTTAAAGTCTCATTAATAGTAAAGAGATAACTTTTCCGTATTATCAGGTTATTTAACCGAAGGCAAAACTAAAATACAGGGATGAAAAGTTTTTAGTGGCAGAAAATAATTTCTCAGTCACAACATTGCCCAGGTGTTCGGCTAATTTGCACATTGATAATCTCTTCGGAACCACGAGTTTTTTTTTATCTCATCAGGCTAACTAATGAACTAGTTGAGACTACGCATACAATCGCTGCCGAGCGAACACAAACATATACATACATATGCACATATATAATTGAATGCCGAGAAAAACAAAGATCTGATAGAACCGCATTTCCATCGGGACGAATAAAAACTCAGCCCGATCGAAGACAAAACGAAAATGGAAATTGTGATCAATCGGATCTTTGTGAAACTGTCTGTGCAAGGATAAAACCCACGTACGCCAAACGCGGCATTGGAAAATATGATGCTGGCACTCCGCAATCGAATTTCAAAAAAAGTTACAAAGTTTTTAATTTTTGTCTTGGCTGAGATTGAACTTATGCAATGTTGTTTATTGTTATAATCAATACTACTACTACTACTACTACTAATAATAATAATAATAATAATAATAATAATAATAGTAGTAGTAATAGTAATAGTAGTAGTAACAGTAGTAGTAATAGTAGTAGTAGCAGTAGTACCAAAACTATGGTTAGCTAGTATTTTTTTTAAATTTTGTCGGACTGCTTGCTTCATATGTTCCAATGCCGCGTTTTGCGTACGCGGGTAATAGCTGTGCACGGGCAGTTACACAAAGATCCGATTGATCACAATTTCCAATTATGTTTTGTCTTTGATCGGGTTGAGTTATTATTCGTTTCAATGGAAATGCGGTTCTATCACATCTTTGTTTACTGGCGACGTTTCGGTGCCTACTGCTATTGTGATTATTGTACTGTGTATAGTTGCCTGAGGATGGTGCTGGAAAGTAGGCATCGAAACGTCACCAGTAAACAAAGATGTGATAGAACTGCATTTCCATTGGAACGAATAATAACTCAACCCGATCAAAGACAAAACATAATTGGAAATTGTGATCAATCGGATATTTGTGAAACTGTTCGTGCAAAGCTATTACCCGCGTACTCAAAACGCGGCATTGGAATATGGTTGTCTAGTCGGTACCTTGTAACAATACAATGGATTTCGAGTATTTTTAAAATAAAAGAATTGACTGGAGCAAAAACAAAATCAATATTTTCACACGCGTTAAATCTTAATTGATGAGGAGAGAAACATCACTATCTTCCTCAAATTGTATCTACAATTTCACTTGTATAAAAGAAGTAATCATATATGTATATATGAAAAGCAGTAAGTAGGAATCAATAATTGGGCGATATGTGACAATATTAAATAACTTCAATGAGAGGCAGCGTGTGCAAGCAGGCTTTCCTATTAGAATGAAAAATCACGAAATTTCATTGCGTAAATTCAATTCAATTCAATTTATCTGCGTTTTGACAAGCACAGTCTGAATTACAGTTTTTGTTTATTGAAGGTAATTCGGTGGCCATTGAAGGCGAACATGGGCAGTTCACTCATCATCACAATGAAGAAATTGCGATATTAACTCTAACCGTGTCATTTATACTTCAAACGGACCTTTCACCAGATAGTTGCGTGTAGTGTTAGTGTGTATATGTATTGCGTTTAACATACTAAGTGAAATTAGACGGGCTGAATATTTGTTTTTAGCATTTACATGCGTTAGATTAATTGTATTATACACGCTATGTCAAATGATTTATCTGAGGTCGCCTCAAATTTTCGGGTAGGAGGAGGGAGACCAATAAATCAGAAACACTCTACATGAGCACATGTCACGGTAAGTGATAAAATAATAGGCTTCCTTGTAGTAAGCCTATTATTTTTAATAGACGTGGTATAAACAAAACAAATCGTTTGTGCACTGAAATTACCATGGCGCTTTTCTAGCATAATGACACACCCTATTTAGTTTTGTTTCCTTTTTTTATACATACAGGCTAATTGTTCTATCTAGACTAAACTACTTCATAATTTTAATCTGATCAACTGAAAAGTTCTACAGTGCAATTTTTTTGTACTTTTACAAAATTAATACTCGGCAACAGTATTTTTGCGTATCCTACTGCGTCAATAAATTTAATGAAATATGAATCAAGTTTGGCGGACGTCAATTCAAAAGCTGGCAACAAATTGGAAAAATACCTTCATTTACTGGTTTATACACAGATTATGCTTATAACCATGAACAGGCAACTTCACAGTTAACTATGAAAGCAAAACTCACAAGCAACCGAACCGCTAAGGAGAACTCAAACACAGTTTATGGTTATGCACGAAACCCTCAATTTCAGAGAGCTAGCTCTCAATAAAAGTACTTTCAGATATATTTCGCAGGCGCAAAACCAAATTAATTTATTCTTACTAAATAATCAAAATCTTCCTAATAAAATTCAATTTAGAAGAACATCCCAGGAGGCATTTCTGCTCCATTATGCAAAATCAGGGTTTGCTAGTTAGAACTTGAGTTATTACGAGATGTTTAATGGATTCTACTTTACGGGATGGCTAACCAAAATAACTCAAAAATGAGTGTAATGCGCTACACGAATTGCGCAGTGGTGAGAGTGCTCGATTTAGTGTGTTCGAGTTCCCGTTGGCATGTACATGTCGAGTTACAAATGAGGACACACCGATCAACTTGATGAATTTCCATTTCTGCCTTCTTCAATGCTTAGTCTATACCGCCAGCATGATGTATATGCATATATATATATATATATATATATATATATATATATATATATATATATATATATATATATTGTGCGCGAAAAATTGCAATGCATTACGCAAATCAGTTAAGGTCAACCTCAGGTTATGTGAGGACGCATTTAAACACCCAGGCAGCTCACATGAATGGACAATCAATGACTAGATGCTTTCAGAGCAAACAAGTTATCCTTAAAGAATACGCAATAAACAGACTGAGAATAAATGTAATGCGAAGAAATACATAGCCAATTCACAAACTTGAATAACGCATGAAGGAATGCACACACAAAAATAAATTTAAGAACTGCGTCTGATAAGGACAGATTTATTCGGCCCAGAAACTTTTTACACGCACAAATGCACAGACACACACACCCATGCAAAATTAGACACTAATTTAGATACTTTTAGTTGTAATCACAGGCATGGGGAATTCTAATGAAATAGAAACAAAGCGGGTATACACAAGCGCACACAATCACCACGGTGATATAAAATAAATAAAAATTAGCAAACACTAAATACACACACACATACATACACACATACACGAAGTCTAAGAAACAGACTAAAAATAGGCTCTTTCAACATGACTAAATTTCTTGAAATACCACTAAAGAAAATGTGCCACGTCAGACGTTCATTCATTTGTAGACATGGGCTTGAATGTCTGAGTTTTACAGACTGAACATTAGTTTAAGAATAATTATTCTGTCGTAAGGTGTATGCATAAGATACTGCCTGTTTGTACATGCATATATATATATATATATATATATATATATATATATATATATATATATATAAGGGTAAGTTAATACTTAATGGAGTGAGTCATTTACACTTAGCTAACAAGGACGCATCATGAAAAGAATGACCAGGACAAATGATTAATTTTAAGGTAACCCGAACTATGCCAGATAGTTGATTGGTGTTTTGTTGTTTCTAAAGCTACAAATACAAACAAACAAACCACCACTAAAAAAGGTCTTACCACAACTTCATCAATATCATACTTGTATTTGCAAAATCACGAGTATGTTTTTCTCTTATTTGATAAATAGCGATCGAATTAACTTTTAAATATGTAAGTAAACTAACAATCATTCCTTAATAAAGCGAAATTTGGTTCGCCTAACATAAATTTAAGTGTTTATTTACGCATGCATATTACTAAGATTACTATTAAATCCATCAAGAACTATGTTGCAACTATTCAAAACGAAAAAAAACTATCTACGTATTAGGTGCAAGCATCTTAAAGATTTTGAAATTAGTATCATACCATTAATATTCTATACATCAAGAACGGATATTTAGATTTTTGATTAACGAAATGACGCCATTTAAAATACGTTAATAACCATGAAAGACTGCTAAAAATTTAGTCTTTATAAGTAAGTGGCATTAGGATCGATAAGTTCCATTAAATTGACATACATTTGCTAGGATTGACAAAACACACTTACATGCCAATTCAATATCATTGGTAGTCCAATGCCTTCTAAAGCCAGTAATAATAACATTATATTATAGAATATACATTTTCCCCTTGTACTCATGTATTACTTAGAACATAATTCCGCGTTGACAAATTGTAGGCATAATAAATATTACCATGGTGCGTCAATTAAAAAGTCAAAACCGCATACCGAAATAAAAAACTCCGTTAAACCAATAACTAAAACATCAGATCGAGACGCTCACAAGGTGAAATGATTTATGACTTTTTAATCGTAGACTTAGGTCACAATGACTTGGAGTTCTAAAGATACTTTGCATTAAAACGAACTAAAATTCTAAGTCAAAGCCTATTTGTACTACGATTTTTGCATAAGAATAATTTTTTGTATTGGTAGGCAGTCTGATCATGTAACGAATATCACGAAAATTAGTATCTGCTAGGAAAATCCAGATACCTAGTGAAATTGCATGGTTCATGTGCGATAACTTCATCCGTTCATTTTCTTGGTATCATTTGGCAATACATTGTTTGTTAATTATCCACAAATGCTTTTGATCTACGCTCCACAACATTCTGCTCCTAGTAACCAGAACAAAATACAGGTAATAGTCATGTTTGTTCCAACTTATCTGTGCAACGTGTCTGAGAAAACTAAAGTTTGCGAAACTAAAACAACCATCTAATAACCGAGAATATAAGTCGTATTAATAGGTGGGATAAACACTTCAAAAATGAATTTTCTTTGGCACCTCGTCAGTTCCGATTCCTGAAAGTATGCCTGCATGTAAATTGCGGAATGTTCATCTCTAAAACATCGCAAAGCCGCAGGCTCTGGTGATTTGCCTCTATGCTTATTTCAGGATGGTTGCGATATCATGTCGGGAGCGTGGATTAAATAATTTCCTACTATATGAAATGAGGAGAAAGTACCACTTGCTTGAAATGAGTCTACCAATATCTCTATTGTAAAAAAGGCAATCGTAATTCGTGTGATAAACATCGAGGTATAAGCTTTACGCCAGTCGTGTCTAGGATCTATGCTTCGATTACCTTATAAGTTTCTTGATTTTAAGGTTGCATTTGACTCTGTAGCTTGCAATGTTCCAATTGGTAGGATGTCGATAAGTGGTGTGACTACCAAATTACTAAATATTATATGCACTCCCAACAAAAACGCGTCTGGTCGCGTTAAGATCTACAATGAATTAACGCAAAACATAACTACCAGAAGTGATGTTCGTCAAGGCAGTTCACTCTCCCAATTTTTTTAAATTTTATAATAGATTCTATCATAAACAACACTCTTCTACACCTTTAGGATGCAGGTGTTGATGTTCTCCCATGCGGTAGATTAGTTGATCTTGACAATGCAGACGATATCGGTCTATTATTCGACAATCCAGATTCTGCTCCGGCCTCCTTGAATCATTATCTGACGTTGCTTCGTCCTTCGGTAAGGCCCAACCGACTACGTTGGCTCGGTCGCAATTTGCATGCCCCCAATACGATTGCCCAGTAGAGCACTATTCTCTCACCCAGTGCCAGATTGGCGTACGAAACGAGGTTTACAGATTCTGATATTGCAGAAACAGTTAAAGTCAACTTCATCGAAATTGGGTAGTTTAGGGCGCACTCGACTGCTAGGATGCGGTCCGCGTACGCATCACCTTTTTTATGGGTAACAATGCGCGATATTACATAGAGTCGTGCTCGGTGGCGAACTTGTTGCAGATGTGTAGTATAATCATCTTCGTAACGGTCTTTTCTTAGTAGGGCAGAGTTGGCTGCGAGGTTTGGTTTTGTTTATGACGTGATTAAGTGAAAACCGCAGGAAAGCCGTATTGCTGATGTTGCCATGCCTTAATGCTGACTTGGTCATAATGGTGTTGTGTAGAGGTTTATTTTGACTCAATCCAGTGCTTTCCAGATAACTACTCATAGTGACTAGGTGCGCTCTCTCTCTATCTCTCTCTCCCTCCCCTCTCTTTTTCTCGTAAATCTCACTAATAATGTGCGTGAATAAATTATTATTGTCGTTATTTAGAAAAAATCTTGTTTTTGTTTCTCTTATGGTTATATGGCGGTGAAACAAAAGATACTAGTGGATTTTGTGTAGACGTGCATGATGATGATGAAGATGCTGGCTAATGCAACGATATTCACAAATCTAGAATCACTGTTGTCATAGTTAATCATAATTCATTCTTTCTTATGCAGACAGTCAATATGCTCAACTTTGTATTTACGACGGCTACCAACTAATACCCGCACAGTGGATTTTATGACACTGTAACTTATTGAAAATGCCTTCAATAGCCAACTCATTGTCTGCACGCAGCTCGTGTGTTTTGACTAACAAAATGGGCGAAGGCAAATTTAAATGTTACGAAAAATAATAACGCTGTGAAAATTATCCTAGTTAGCCATTCGAAGTAGGACACCTAAAAGAAGGAACACTCATGTTGAATGTATTGGTAGATAGTATTAATAATAATTGGGCGGCAGGCTATACACTCCACTATAGATGGGCGATTTTTCTTCGATAGCCGACTTGATTTATACATGCATGTATATATATATATATATATATGCATGGCCCGTAGCCATAGAAATTCCGGCTTGACGACCGGCGGCTCAAGCTAGTTAACCTGGGGGATTGGTAGCATGGAACTTGCCGGGTCATAAAGGGACACAGCCATCATACCGTTTCATGTGAAGCCTCGAGTTTGGTCAAACTGCACAGTAACTTTTTTGTTAAATGTGTAGCGACTAAATGAGAGCAAGCGTTCCAGACGTGAAGGGCAAGTTTCGGCTGCTGAAGGAAACTTTGGCCAATGGTATCTGGGCAGATAGTGCTCATCAGCCTTGGTTGGCAGACTATCTAGGAGAAGGAAAAATAGGAATACAAACATCACTAGGAATGGGCGACCTAGTGTTATTTTACAGTCCACATATAACCAATATGTCAGTGAAACATTAGTCATTCTTGACTTTTGTGTGGCTGAACATAATGATGAGGATATGCATGGAACAATTCCGAAATATGCACGTTGGACTTCCAGCAAACATTGTTGGTATTTTTTTGAAACGTTAGACCAAGGAATGATTATCCAATGGCTCCTGCCTTGCAATCTAGTCAGCCTTTTACGGTTAGCGCTCTACATCAGTAATTTGGGCCTAATTAGGAGAAAGTACAGCCTTTCGGCTATCCAACGGTGAAGCGAAAGCGGTATATGACTAGAGCTATAAATTCGCATTCGGTCTACGCTGGTGTCGTACACGCGTGCGCATTCACCCTCAATCATTTCACAAAGGAGAATAATTTCATCGAAAAGCTCAAATTTAACCTCTGACTCTTAGTGGCAATTCGGCACCCTACAAATTTACCATTATTAAAGCCGCTACTTGTCTTAACGAATTCTTCTTTAGAACTGGAATGCGTTGTTTGGTTATACATTGGGTTAACTGTACCTACGGTGGACATTAACGGGCCTGCAATTCTGAAGTCAGACCGGAGGTCGAGGCGGCTATCGGGCATTTTGTGGTGGTTCAATAGACGTTGAAATATCACAATTTGAACAAAACCATAAGTAGTACGCGCGAAAATTGTAAATGCAAATTAATCAATGTAGCTTCCATCAAATCAACGTGAACGTGCATATAACTATACTTATATGAATGATTCGCAATTATAAACACACATACACACACACGCATTACGAAAGTACATCAATTAAGATATTTATAGTTCAACTTATATATATAAGCGTGTGTCGTTACATATAGCAAAATGTGTCGTAGCAACAGAGACACTCACGCAAACACACAACGCCTGTTTACCTTTTGGTACACCAGTAAAATGATATCTACCAATTAGTACAAATAAAACAATTTAGGAGAAATTTTAGCTAGTATTATTACTTGTCTCAAATTCTCATTATGAAAAATCATTGATGAGAAAACAGCAGCTTTTTTCAGGAGTTTAATTTTTTTGGGCAAATATCACATTCGCAATACCCTAGAAAAGTTGACTGCAACAGATTATCCATTAGATAACAATTTTCTGACAACGTATACCTTTTGAAATTTCTGCTACTCAATCTAGTCTACGCGCAGCTGTCCAAAAGTTATATACAATTAGCACTGTGTATTGAGCTGTCATATTTGTCTGCCGCGTAACATGAGCATTGATGTAGTTTAGAGCCATGGCCATTTTGAAACACCTCGCTCTACTTAGTATAGAACTTAGGTAGGAATTTAAGACGTCCTCGCTGTCATCTGTGCTGCGATTGGAGTACACGTATGCAGAACTAACGTTGCCTAGTGTTTTTGGCTTAGCTGACAAGTTTAGAACAATTTAGTCTCCAAATGTCCGGCATTAGAAAAATTTGTGGGACCAGGGCTTCGAAGCCACTAACACGTTGATAAAAGAATAGTACAACTAGTTCTGTGATAGTTGAATACTGCTTGTTGCGGAGAACTATATAAATATATATATATATATATATATATATATATAATATATCTTATAAATAGGAAAACACAAATAACAAAGTGGATAAAGGCCATTTATTTCGTGAATACTAATCCTCTCTTATACAATCATACATATTTATACATTTTGGGTTTTCATTTGATTATGCTAGTGGTAACAAATCTGACTCGTTTTTACTGCTGTTTCTTGTTTTGACTAGTCAGATTTGTTACCACTAGCATAATCAAATGAAAACCCAAAATGTATAAATATGTATGATTGTATAAGAGAGGATTAGTATTCACGAAATAAATGGCCTTTATCCACTTTGTTATTTGTGTTTTCCTATTTATAAGAATACTGTGGTAAATTAAAAAGGAATGGACATCATAAAGAATATATATATATATATATATATATATATGCAAGTATGTATTAGGTGTTGCAAACCTAGTACCAAATTAGTTCAGTTGTGACCAGAAGGACAAACCAAAGACAGCATTCACGGAAAGCATAATCCCATGCACATTCGTTTCGTGCTTCCTGGCGCCTTATCAGTTGGAGCCGGTATTACGCCCTTTAACCACTATATAATTGGTTGAGTATTGTGAGATAATAGGACGGTTCTGTAATACTCAGAGAATCCTGCATCCTAGTGTCCGATGCGCAAACTATATAGATATCTAATTTATTCAATGAATATGTTAGTTTATTGTTATCCAATATGTTTCGACATTAGCAGATTAAATACGTCGACGATAAAACCTAACCTAGTTTTCAGACATTGGGTTCAGTGAATTGATCAGCAGCCACCATATTCGTTGTGTGCATACGAGCGTTATTTTCAGACTGAGAAGAGAAAAATAAAATGACAATGAGACAGAATACTGTACATTTTCAGGTTCTCCGATTGATGTGTTCTCATTTTCCCTTCTTTTTAAGCCTTCCCTCAGCTGATTTCTGAAAATGACGTTGGAACCAGATTTTCCACTCATTTTGTTCCGATATTTCGAGACCTCAATTCTAGTCTCATCTTCGGGGTTGACACAATACGCCACAATTTGTTTTTTCCTGTGCGTGTTGTGTCAACCATGAAGATGAGACTGGAAATAAGGTCTCGAAATATTGGAACAAAAAGAATGGAAAATCTTGTTAGAACGTCATTTTCAGACAATCAGCTGATGGAAGGCTTAGAAATGAAGGGAAAAATGAGAACCCATGAATCAAGGACAATATATGGAGAACCTGAAAATGTACAACAATCACGATTTTACCAACCTACGAGTGCTATAAATCGAGCCGCACAAGAAAAATGCAAGAACAGCACTGAGCAAAAATATCCTACATTTAAGAGACAGAATCGCAGACGAACGTGTCTGCAACCGCCTAATTTTGTTTACCCAGTATACATTCTTTATTCTTAGTCTTATTCATGGTTATATCATGACTGTAAAAGACCAACTATGTCACCTATTTCTAGTAGGGATAAGCTGCATTCCGACTTTTCACTCTCTACATTGTCATTCAACTCAAGCTGATGAGAACTGTATGTCCAGGCGCCAGTGACAAGTTTCACCCAGCATCAGAAACTTTCTCTTCGCGTATGGCTACCTGCTTCCATTTCGTCACTAATCATTCAACAATAAATATTACTTAGTTAAATGAAACCTAATGCTTCACATAAAACGGGATGATGTCTGTCCTATTAGATACGCAAGGGTAACGCTACCTTTGCCCGACTGACTTACTAGTGCCAAAGGCTCGTCAGGCCGTAACGTTCTTTGGCTACGGCCTATGCACATAACAGTAAAAGTGTAAAATAGATATATTTAGCCAGATTAATGCTTCTTTATCCAGTTCAAATATTTGCGCGGTGTAATCCTGCCGTCGAATTATACAGCTATTTTAGATTCCAAATTAATTATTTAATTTTCAGTATAAAAGTATCATGTCAAAGTGAATAACTTCATGACTATCATGAATATGCAAAATACCAAGTCAATGAATAAAAATATCTGGTGTATAAAACAATTAGTTAGCGCATGCCAATGGTACTTAGGACAGTTAAGGACACACACACACACACACATTAATTTATATATATATATATATATATATATATATATATATATATATATATATATATATATATATATATATTCATTGTACCCTTTTTTATGTGCAAAAACAAAAAGAAATTTTATCAGATATAAGAAAATTTTCTTTCGCATGGTCTTCTCAAATATCTACTCATGAACATATCTTTATATATAAATTGGAAAGCAAAACAAGATAGAAATACTTGAACAAAGCGAGTGTGAAAAATAGAAACCAATCAAATTGCGTGCGTCACATCCAGCTCAAACTCAATGCTTGTACGTGCTTCTTCTGCTTACATAAATCCGGCTGCAATTTGTTTATCCATAAGGCTTCGTATGTGGCTAGCTCCCTTTTGTTTTTGCATTTAGTAATTACTTTGAATGCTACGTCTGGAGAACATACGTGCATTGTTTCGATGATGTGTTGCGCAATAGCAGACGTGTATTAACCATTTGATTTAAAACAGGCGTTCAAGTTGCAATGTTCTCTCATTCGAGTAATTAACCGTCTGGTCGATCGGCCTACGTAAGTTGATCGACAACTTGCGTATGTATATTGGTAAATAATATTTGATATCGACATTAACGGCTGTTTCTCTTTGATTGCTGGTAAAGGCAAGTGTGTTACCCTAAGTAACACTCGTAGTTTGGCTGCATTAAATGTGCGTGTCAATGCTGCTTCAACTTTCTTTTGTGCCATTCGGGAAACTGCATCCCCTTAAATGGGATGTTTAGGTAGACTGTTTTCTTTTCTGGCCCATAATACGTATGTTTCTGTTTAATTCCCCTTTCAATAATTGATTCAATTAATTGTCTGGGATAGCCATTAGACATTAAATCGTTAATTGCTTTATTATATTCATTTTCTTTAGAATCTTGACTAACCAACCTGTCAATTCTTGAGAAGCAACCACGAACTGTTGATAATTTGTATTGAAATGGCACAAAACTGCTGTAATGCAAATACTGTGCAGACCATGTTGGTTTATGGTAAATTGTTCTGTTTAATTTACCATTAGTTTCTTTCTTTAATAGTACATCTAGGAAAGGCAGACAGTCATCTTTCTCGTGCTCTGACGTGAAACCGATATTCTTATGTGCTTTGTTGAAACTTTGAAGCAATGTTCGTGATTGCGACCTGTTTTTAAGTACAAGAAATATATCATCCACGTACCGTATATATTGAGCACATTTACTTATGTCACTCTTTAATGATGTATTTTCTAGGTGCCCTAGAAAAATCTCAGCCAACACTGGAGATAAAGGGCTTCCCATTGCGACACCATCAGTCTGTTTGTAGATTTTTCCATTAAAACGAAATCGTACGTCTTTCGTGCATAATAAGATAAGCTTCCGTAGAGTTTGACCTGGCACAGGCGATGGTAATATATCGTGTTCTACCGCTTTGACTATAATGTCAATGGTTTCATCATTTGGAACATTTGTAAACAAAGACGTAACATCAAAAGATACCATAATCTTGTTTTTAGCATTTATATCTTGAATTTTGTTTACAAACTCAAACGAATCGGCAACCGAATAAATACCTAGTAGTTTACGTAATGGTTCAAGTAAACGAACTAGCCATCTAGCTAGTGCATGAAACGGAGAATTTACCATTGATAAAATTGGCCTCATACGACAACATTTTGTGTGTTTTTAGTAATCCGTACATTATTGGTGTAGATGATCCAACTGGCTTGAGCTTCTGTGCAGTGGCCTCATCAATAAATCGAGTGTTATTTAGGGTAACACACTTGCCTTTACCAGCAATCAAAGAGAAACAGCCGTTAATGTCGCTATCAAATATTATTTACGAATATACATGCACAAGTTGTCGATCAACTTACGTAGGCCGATCGACCAGACGGTTAATTACTCGAATGAGGGAACATTGCAACTTGAACGCCTGTTTCAAATCAAATGGTGAATACACGTCTGCTATTGCGCAACACATCATCGAAACATCGCACGTATGTTCTCCAGACGTAGCATTCAAAGTAATTACTAAACGTAAAAACAAAAGAGAGCTAGCCACATACGAAACCTTATGGATAAACAAATTGCAGCCGGATTTATGTAAGCAGAAGAAGCACGTACAAGCATTGAGTTTGAACTGGATGTGACGCACGCAATTTGATTGGTTTCTATTTTTCACACTCGCTTTGTTCACGTATTTCTATCTTGTTTTGCTTTCCAACTTATATATAAAGATATGTTCATGAGTAGATATTTGAGAAGACCATGCGAAAGAAAATTTTCTTATATCTGATAAAATTTCTTTTTGTTTTTGCACATAAAAGGGTACAATGAATTTTATTAAAGCTCGCATTTCAAAGATATATATATATATATATATATATATATATATATATGTGACAGTGAAACATTAGTCACTTTTGACTTTTGTATGGCTGGTTATGATATACATATATATATATATATATATATATATATATATATATATATATATATATATATATATATATATATATATATATATATGGGATCAATGTAAATAATAGGCTAGAGAAAAACCCGCTTACTTCATTAGTTCGATTTTTAAAATTAGTGAGGATGGACAAACTGAAGAAGGCTGGTAATCGAGGCAGCCGAAATGAGAGCCACATATCTAAATTTGATTTCCATATATATTCAATGCGGTTTGATCCTCGATTGTCAGTTTGCCGTCGTACTCTGATGATGATCATGGAAGGTCGAAACGCGTCAGTGCGTTGCAGCTGGCGGTAGTTTTGTTATGTTGTTCGAAGACTGGTTAAATACAACGGGGTTGGTGTTTACTTCAAGCTCGCAAACTTGATTTAAAGAATCGAGGCAGCCGAAATACTTTGTTACAGAAAGAAAACAACTGGAACACAGAAATTGCGCTAGTCAAAACGCAGATAACATGAGGCTTTCGATGGCAAGGCAGATATTCACCACTGCTAGCATTGCCAAACAGTACTCATAGTGAGTTTATTTTAAATTCGCACTCAATTGCTTGATATTTCATTCTAATACTGCTTGTGTACACACAGACGCACAGGAAATGATATCGTCCAACTATGTAACATGTCTTGCGGCGTAGTGCCGAAATCTAACTTAAGCACGGAACGCATGTGTACAAGAGTTTGCACCTTTCCTTCATAATGAATTTGACAGCTCCTCCTAACTAAATCATCTGGTGTATCGTAAACCATGCATAGCAAAGTTTATATCAATATGACGTGTACAAATTCACAGCACAAATATTGATAATTAAACTTTGTATATCCTTATACATATTTGTTATATTGTTTGGTCCTAGTTATATTTTGATAAAGATCCTCTGTTTTAATCGCAATTGTAAGTGAGGTTCGACTCGATGTTATTTGCAAATAGTAAAGCATGTGCGCTCGTATTTTGCATAGATAGGTCGAGTATAATGATAGGAAGATGCCAAGTACGGGATTTTTCTATCTTGGTTAGTAATGCTCATTATCCACGGATTTTTATGATAATTTTGATGAGCTTATACGCAATTATCATCAGGAATTGAAACTTGCCTTAAGCATGTGGCACATTCGGTTATATTTGGTCACGAACCATCTAACGCATATCCACCCGATCATAAAGGGACTGTAAAAAGAGGCTAGGTTTCGCATTCCTGGTGAGAATGAGCGAGTCTGCCAAACATTTTTTGTATATCTGCTATTAAAGCGATTTGTGTTAACCAGTGAAAACTTGCATTCTGCTTTCATGCCGCAACTACCCATTCAACACGTATCCACACGGACTTGTGTGGGCTCTAAAAGAAAATGCATTTACTAATTTAGGTTAACTATGCAGTAAAACTAAATTTAAAGCTACACGTAACAAATGATGGCTCGATTCTAGCAGCACCGGAAAAGTCCACTATATTGTTGATGATATATGACTCATTAGGGCTATACGTCTTCCGGCCGGAAATTCGTAAGGCTACGGTTCATGGCAGAAGTCTGCAAGACAGCAAATAGACAATGCGTATAAAGAAAACAATGGAATAACACAATGAAAGCCGTAAGGAAACTGCAAAGTCAATGCTGTCACGCAACGTTGTTTTGAACGGCCTATTGTAAACCATGCGTTGTTGAAGATGGCCTAATTTCTGCTCATTTTTAAAATAGATATTTATGTCTAGGCTAGACTATCCTCTTTTCAATCACAAATCTCTGCTGTTTTGTAGTCTGTTTATGGTTAGGACGAAGGAAAATGGTAAATAACGACTACACTTATTAAACACACCTAACATGATATTTTAATATTAACCAGTCAATAACAATTTAGCTAATAGATGACATCAAATGATGTTGAGATTAAGTGAGTTACAGAAAACTAAATGTTATTCATTTTCAGTTACGGGTTTCAAGTATCATTGAATTAATCAATTAGGACATATGCAAATCCGAATTTAAAACCAATGAGTCACTCCTGCACAAATCTGAAATCAAATCTTTCTTAAAATTCATACGTCTGCACGAGCTATGAAAGAAAACCGAGCCACCTATTACTAGTCGGATATGTAGATTTCTATAACTGATGGACCTTTATGTACGTTACTAGTATAGTATATTTAATTTGAAATATACAGTGTTTTCAAATATATATATATATATATATATATATATATATATATATATATATGGATGTAAGATTTGCCAATAATATAAAACAAAACCAAAACTATCTACTGTTCCTCTACGAATTTTCCAACGGCTAGATCCTTTGGAAATGAAAAGGAATTATTCTGATAAAAGTCTCCAATTCATTGATAAACAGAGATCAAATAAATATAAGTACATCTCTGGTAAAAATTAAACTCCATATCTAAGGGAGATTTTCGTAGTCAAATTAACGAAATCGGTACACACAATGTGAATCCATTCACCAACTTATGTCTCTCGTTAGTCTTTCTTGCAGTCAAATTTTGGACAGTACTCATATAGCTTACTATAAAGACGAAACCCGTCTAATGAATAAATTGTGTTTGCTATGTGATGAAATATTCTGTTCACACTGACAAAAGATATCTATAAATAGATATATGTATGTATGCTTATATTTTATAGCGATCAGCGTGTAGAGTGCCGACCTATCGCCAGATGAGCTTAATCTTACTGCAACAGGTGGCAAACTGCTAATGCAAAATATGCAAAACTTTGAGAGAAGTTATAGGTACATAGCAAATTTTCAATATTGATAATGTATTAACAATAGGGTAACTGTTTCAGCAAAAGCTGATAACATATATTACGAGGGCAAGCAGTGTAATATAATTGCCCTCGATCGAAACATTAATGATATTGTATGGCACCTAACAGCGACGTCAAATCATAACGGAACAGAATTCATTGATTTCATGTAAAATCACGTACTATAATGACCTTCATAGATAACGCTTTCACCTAGCAGACATGTAAACACAGAGAATTATTCGAATTCATATATATATATATATATATATATATATATATATATATATATATATATCGTATTTTTCAATTTGGAGTAGCAAACTCCGACATTCACACAAGAATGTACGACCAGATCGTAAATTTCTAATAAGACACGTACAAAGTCATATTCACACAAAAAGACTGTATGCACACAACTTAAAGAAAATCTAATTCAAACAGGTGCACATGTATATAATTTAAAGAACGTTGATGGCGTGAGCGCTGATAACAATTATTTAAATCAAAGTTGAAAGCTTGATAAAATCGCCTGACCAAGAAAAGGCAATTCATCCAGTAGACCGGTTCGTAAATATGGTGGACTCATCACGTACTGTCCTGTATTTGCTGTGAACAGGACTCGAACCTGGACAAGTCTGCTTCAGAATCTAATCAATGAACCACCATGCCCATTACAATTATTTAAATCAAAGCTTCGCACACATATAATTGCCTATTCTATAATGATTCACTGCAGCAAATATCAAAACAGAAATGAATACCATCACTATCAAAACAAACTAAAATATATCTGGGCGGCAAAACAACGAGAAAAATAAGACCCTACGAATAGAAATAGTAGTAGAAATGACAAAATAATAATTTGCAACAACACATTTTAAAAGGGAAATTAATAAGAATTTAGAATGAGGTAATTTAGCCTTGTTGGAAAATCACACGATCTAGACCTAAAGACAAGACGATATTGGCATTGAAGCTTTTTCATTTTTTCGTTAAATAGGTGAACGAAGACATCCCAATCAAGAAGATAATCTCTCTAAAAGATAACCGCTACACAACTACCGCTGCGCCCGATTGAATGCCATGCTTAATTTGATTGAGACTCACTGCAATTGTAATTGTCATATCCAAATCCGACGTCCTAGGGGTTTACCCCAATCTGGTGCTGACAAAAAATACTGCTCCATTGAACGATCACATTGTAAGCGAGCACAAAACGTGACCCAGCCGGCACACCTCAATAATCAACGCTTTTTGACATTGTTTGCATTGTTTATGCCTCGATGAGAAACTGTACTCTAACTACTGTACTGTCAAACTGCACATGCAGGTAAAGTCTACACACGACGTCGTGACAACATAAAGAGCGCAGGAAGTAGAAGGCCAGTCTGATTTTTCCGATTCTTGTGTTCATCTCGACAGTTAAATTTCTTAATTTACTAATACATCATCATCATCATCATCATCATCATCATTTCCAGCCACACAAAAGTCAAGTGACTAATGTTTCACTGCCATATAACCATAAGGAGTGAAAAAAAGTATATAAGTGAATTTAGATAAATTATTATTGAGATTTACGAGAGAGGGAGAGGGGTAGAGAGAGAAGGAAAACCTTGCTACTATGAGTAAATTTATCAGAAATGAGGCAAACTAAACCTCTCCACAACACCATTATGGCCAAGTTAGCATTCGGGCAAGGCGACATCAGAAATTACTAATACAACCAACAGAATAAATTAATTCGTCAACAATATCCATTTTTTTCGAATTGGCCTCTAACGTTTGAAGTAAATGATTGGCGCAAGCAGAAGCTTACATTAACAATATGCAAATTTCATAAGCAAAGAATAAAAAAAACGAGTTTTGCTCTCAAACGTCGCATGAGAAGTCTCTGGTGTTGCATAACAAACCAATAACATCTGCGTAATCCAATTCGAATAATCTACCGCCTGAGAGAACATTGCGAATTCATGGAAGAGAATAGATCAGAATAACAGCTATGCCAAGGATAAATAAAAATAGACATATATCTCGTACAAATCCGTCGGTAGCACAATTGTGCACAAATTCATTATACGTCCTAATTCGATCAAAGGGTTTGTCTGATGATCTCGTACAATATTGTTTAGTAGCATAATCAATAGAAAAATGTTATGCAGATTGAAATGAAGCCGTATTTTCTCGAAGGGATGAATTGTTATATAATCGGAGCGAACAGCATATCTGCCACTTAATTTATCCATATATCACGACACGTCTCAAGCAACTGGTACGGCCTTCTTATTCCATGCATTAGAGAGATTAGTAATCGCGTTTAAATTTACACAAACAGCACCTTTAAACAAGGTCGATATAAGAACATTGTGCTTGCGGGTTTGACCATGATCTAAAATAAGCAATTCACGATGCATAATTTCCTGGATCAGGATTCCTAGAGATGTTCAAGAGTCTTTGACGTTCTATAACTTTTTATCGGTTACTAAATTATGGCATGATTATTTTTGCCTGTTAGTTTTGTGGACATGTACAAATGTGCTGGAACAAACTTCGGAAATATCTGACTCATCGACGCTTTCATTTCCTGTGCCTCTTTCTACAGAAAATCTAATCGTCCTTCTGATTGCTCCCAAGTTCGTGTGCAATACATTTGGAAATGTCACTGTAGGCCAGAGGGAAAGGTTTTAGATGCTTGCTTTCGAATATCTCCGAAAGCCTATAACGACGAACGCAGAAACGTGCCTTGCAATGTCGATTTTTATTTAATCCATAAGTTCGAATTTTCGTATTTTGTTTGATAAAAGGCCGTCCGAACTTCAAAAAATTATTTACCACACACACACACACACACACACATACACACACCTATTTGAGGCTTACTTTTAATTTGATTTCTGGCAAATGTGAGCTTGCTTTTACAAAGACCCAACGCGTGTTCAAGGTAACAATATTTGATTAAGAGTTTAGACAAGTCCGAGGCATAGACACGCAATCCAAATATAATTGTTCCTCGATCACTATCAGTCAATGAAAGTTTGTCTGCTGCTACAAAACATGTAGCGCAAAGCTCTACGCTTCCCCAAAAGTTGGCGCAGCTATCCCATAGTTGTTCAATCGAGCTAGTATATTTTTAAATTTGATTGCGGAGTGCCAGCTTCATATTTTCCAATGCCGTGTTTTGCTTACGCGGGTTGTAGCTTTGCACCGACATTTTCACAAAGATCCGATTGATCACAACTTCCATTTTCGTTTTTTTTCGATCGGGCTTAGTTTGTATTCATCCCAATGGATATGCGGTTCTAACAAAGATGTGATAGAACCGCATTTTCATTGGGACGAATACAAACTCAGCCCGATCGAAGACAAAACGAAAATGAAAATTGTGATCAATCGGAAACTGTCGGTGCAAGGCTAAAACCCGCGTACGCAAAACGCTGCATTGGAAAATCAATCGAGCTTAAGCTGTATCTGCCAACCAACTACATTTCGGCACCACTTAAGCGCAAAACTTGAGCAATTAATCCAAACATAACCTAGACAATAAACAAAATGCGCCCTAATTAGTGGTTAACCTAGACAGGAATAGAATAATTTCAGTACTGTCACGCGCGAAAGTAGGTTCGAGTGTATGCAGATACAACGGGAAAAAACGTTTGTTAATGCCCTGTAGAGTTCAAATATTTTACTACGCAGGCCGCACAAATTCCGTTGACTAAAGAAACGTACGTGCTCAAGCAATTAAACTTCATGTACATATTTATTCTGGTATTTGGTATTGGTCCCATTAAAACTATTTAGTTACATAGTTCGTTATGCCTAATACATAACTAAGTTAGCTCTTCGGAATTTAGTATAACCTATTATATATATATATATATATATATATATATATATATATATATATATATATGAGACTTATTTTAAAGGGCCAAAATGCGCAAAAACGTTTTGTCGCACAGAAATACGACAAAAAATCACGAAAGCACACGAACGCATCCATCCGGAAACTACCGAGACTCACACAACAAAAGACCGACACGCAGGCCATGTCGCAGGCAGGTCGTTATTAACACAAGAAACGTGTTTTCGAATTTTAACGATGAAGATACAAAAAAAGATTGTTCAACTGCACAGAGAAAAAAATCTGCAACTACAACTTAGGCAAACGCACTAGAATAATATATTACATTAATACACACGCAAATTCGAAGTTCATTTAAATGCCGCAACTATTGATCAACAGTTTCAAAATATACAAAAAAAACTGGATTTAAAACACTTAAATTCAGCACACCACTATAAAGAATAAATTATCATTAACAAAGGTCATTATTCAATAATCATAAAAATATAATTAGTCAATCTATATGTCTTGGTTTGCCTATGAACGGAACAGCGATATCCAAATAATTTCATGTTCAATGTGGACCGAAAACACTGCACTCGTGAAGATCCTCCTGTTTAGTTAGAGCAGGCGAGGATGGCATTTAAGCCGACTTATGGAGTGCACAATAGAACATAAACAGAATCAAAAAGTATTAATGAAATAAAAATTTTTGGACCACATTTGCCACAAGTTGTGCTTTATTCCTGTGCGTATTGTGTCAACCCTGAAGATGAGACTGGAAATTCGGTCTCGAAAATTTGGGAAAAGAACAATGGAAAATCTTGTTCCAACATCATTTTCAGACAATCAGCTGATGGAAGGCTTAAAAAAGAAGGGACAAGTGAGAACTCATCAATCAAGGCCAAAAATCATAAGAGTGCTATCAAGAAAAATGCGGTCAAATCCACAACAAGAATTTGAGTTACCAATTCGACTAGATATTAAATTACCCTACAATACTGCTCGGCACTGCCATTTTAGCATAACAATAAAGGTGCCGGGAAATTCAAGCAAACCTAGACGAAGGCAACATTTATTGAATAGTTTGTAATGTTTAAATTGAGGAAAATATTTATATATCAACTCAAAAACTGTTTCGAATTTATATTTTCCAAATAATTCCAGATTACAAGACTTAGTAAACGCATAACGTAAAAATAGATAGTTCATCACTTAATGGCCAATTTAGTCAGATAAAAAGAAGACTTGCGTCATTTCTAATAGCCATACTTACAACAAATAATCCACAAACTCCTAATCATTATTTGGCTACAGTTTGACTAAAAAAGAGAAAATAGATAGACGAAGCTATTTTGCCTACACTGTGTTTGACAGGCGTCTTTACTAGCAATCGATAAGTAACCGCTTTCAACGGAAGGCATGCTCCACAAACAATTGGACAATCATGAAGTCAAGTGGTGGAATACGTTTAAACTGTTTCATTTACTCAGTCAATGATTGCGCAGGTGGTGGCAACAATTCTTTTAATCAAGGTAAACACCAATCCTATTGTGCGTAACCAGTCCTGATAATGAAAGGTCGAAACGCGTCACTAATTGTGACTGACGGTGGTTTTGCTATTTTTAGTTCATACTTATTTCTATATCTCTTAAGCATAACAGTCTTTTAACTAGGTAAGTGTTTTCCCTGTATGTGTATGTGTCTGCCTGCTTACACTCAGAGATGAAATTACAGTGATTTAATAACACACACACTGACGACTCACTATATAAGCCTACGTATATTTATGTGTTCTCATTTGTTCTTGATTGAGACAAACTGAAAGCAGTGGATGTAAACACCTTAATGGGCTCTACTTGGGCAATCCAATTAATCTATTCCCTGTCGCGCAACATGTTTCGTTCTAATCGATAAGTAAACAGGTCTCACATTTAAGTTCAACTTCTTGCTAGATACATAAATATTTTTGTCCATCCAAAGCATTCTTGTCTAAATACAATTAATAACGCAAGCAAAAATTGAACTTCACCGTTAATGTTTAGTTTATCAGTGTATAGGTGGAATATTGCCTCTCTCATGGTGTAGATCGGAAAAATAGCTATATGCAATTTTAGAGAGAAATCAATACTGACGGCGATCCACTTGAAGGCAGGATAGATTAAAGGTTAAAGTATGATATAAAACTAAAATTTACCTGCCACGTGTGATAGTATTGTTTACAAGTTGCTTAGCTCTGAATATATATATATATATCGTGGCTCCTACTTTGTCCTTATCAATAATAACGAAACCAGTCTGCTTGATGAATTTCTTTCTACTTTAAGCGATTTTTATATATATTTTTAAGCGATATATATATATATATATATATATATATATATATATATATATATATATATATATATATACGTATGTTTAACCAGTATAAAAAAGGCATCGCTTAAAGTAGGAAAGAAATTCATCAAGTAGACTGGTTTCGTTTTTATTGAAAACGACAAAGTAGGAGCCACGATTACCTGAGAGCGAGTCACACGCTATGCATACTTGCAGACATACATCGCGCTTCCCCTTCTGCATAATGCATACAATTTTCTGTTCTGTGTCATTTTACGTTTTCTGGAAGACTTTACTTCAGGTGGAGCCTATTTTGTATCACTTTCGACATCATCATCATCATCATGTCCAGCCATACAAAAGTCAAAAGTGACTAATGTTTCACTGCCATATAACCATAAGGAGTGAAAAAAGTATATAAGTGAATTTAGACAAATTATTAGTGAGATTTACGAGAGAGAGAGAGAGAGAGAGGCAGAGAGAGAAGGAATACCTTGCTACTATGAGTAAATTTATCAGGATAACTCACAGAAATTAGGCAAACTAAACCTCTCCACAACACCATTATGGCCAAGTTAGCATTCGGACAAGGCGACATCAGCAATACAGCTTTCTGTAAATTTGTTAAATGTGTAGTGACGAAATGAGAGCAAGCGTTCCAGACGTGAAGGGTAGGTTTCGGCTGCTGAAGGAAACTTTGCTCACCGCATCTGGGCATGTAGTGCTCATCAGCCTTGGGTTGCAGACTATCTAAGTGAAGGAAAGCTCCGAATACAAACCATCACTATTAAATGGGCAACCTAATGTTCTTTTACAGTCCACATATAACCATGACAAGTACAACTTACAATAACTTTCGACATAAAGTGCTAACTACTCATCGACGATCTGTCAGTAGAGACAAGACACCATTCCAACTCAGAAACGCACATACACACACGTATATATATATATATATATATATATATATATATATATATATATATATATATATATATATATATATATATATATAACTACTCACGTTTTTTTTAAATTAGGTTTCTTAGCCAGTTTTTTTTGCTTATTTGGATTATTGTTCGTTGAGCGCTATATCATAAACTGAAAAAACCCTTAAGAGCTCACCAGATCGATTCGGTTACGAATTTATGTGCCACAGCGATTCAATATATTGCGTGAACAAGGTGCACTGACTGGGAAATCTACTTCCCACTGGTTAAGGACGAAATTTCGGTGTATGACTGGACCACAGAGGTTGAACAGAAATCCTGCACTAAACGCTGATATATCCATAATAAACCATAGATACTCGAATGTGAAAATATCTGTGCGAATATATCGAAAAATGTCATACAGCTAGACCTCGTGAATTTTTCCTTTTTGGAATTCACCGTGCAGAGTGATTTATAACTTTTGGGTATGTGCAACTAATCTGTGTATGTAAGGAAGGATTATGTTAGGTAACTTGTTAAAAATAATAAATCACATTCAATATGAAGTGCAATGTTTTGTTAGTGAT
>JAQBSW010008573.1:0-33417 GCA_029291075.1 Eudiplozoon nipponicum
CAATCCATTATTGTTAAATTTAAAAGCATCACACTAAATTTTTTCAACTGCAAGAAGAAAAGGAGGATTAACATAGCCTACATGGAAAGACATACAACACAGAATTACGCCTATAACCTTATAACCTATGCAATAGGTTAGGGAAAATTCGAGGGATGAATAAATTGGTTTTGAAGCTTCCTTGCAATTTCACTTTCGTTTAATAAGACAAGCACGTCTCGGTTAATTCTGCCAATGTAGGATAAGATCATTAGGAAAAATATGAGTCTGCTAGAAATATGCGGCATAATCACATATGAATATGATTCGAGGCCACATTGCGTAAAGGTTCTATCCGAGAAGTATTATGAGCATATGGACTCAATTCTGGCATACGAACTCGTTTTATATTACCCAACTTGATTGTGGCTGATTTCAGTAGTATTTTAGTCATCACGTTCTGTTTTCTTTGCGTTTGCTAGAATAATAAAGCCATACTGAGTAATCTTATTGTGGTCGTAGGCGAAACGTAACTGGAACCAGTTTAACTCATGGAATAGTAGTTATTGATAGATACCAACATATGTCTACGGGAGTCAGTTTTGTTAATAACTTATAAAGTCAGTGCTTTTCACAGAACAGTGATCAAGATCTTATAAGCGACCAAAATTTTCAACTCTAAATGTCAAAATCGCACTTATGTATAGTACTACTGCCTTAAGCGTTGCATCTTAAACTTTACCCTTAATGCTTAGTGAGATTTTCTTATATGCCCCAAATAACGAAGGAAAGAATGGACTACACTAGCTTTTGTGATTATCAAATTCTCCCCGTAAGCCATATCGCCTGAAATTTAGATTTTACCACCAGGAACAATGAACTTCTCATCTTCTTCCAGATCCTAAGGCTGAAGCGAGTGAATGTTGGTCTTGTATTAGTATCTTGGATAGTGAGTTTGCAAATTTTATACAGACAAACGAAATAAAGACTTTTAGTCTATCTAAGGTGGCTTGAATGGAATCTCGGTTATCGAATGATAAATCAATACCCTCTGTGTAGTAAAGTCTGACTAATCTACCGCCTGTGTGAACTTCGGTGCCAGCCTCATGAACGTATGGATGCGTACAGTTCATAATAACATTCACTAAAAAGTTACACTGAAATATAGGTAGTAAACATCCTGTTCGAACGCCCTCCGACCTTACATTTTAGTCTGCCGCTAGAATTCGCATTATATTTCTTTTATTCAAGTATATTTTTTTTAGTGTGGGTCTTATGTTTCATGATAAATTGGTCGGAAAAGCGATAGCTTGGTGAACAGTTTGTGTGTGTAAACAATGATTGACTACGAAATAAATTCGAAACTGAGATTAAATAAAGAAGAAATGGTATATCTATACAACTTATCCTTGCAAATATATTTAGAGGTGTTCCACGTATCTATAAGACTCATTTTAATAGATAGTTCGCTTATTTTGCTTCACTAGGCTTTCGGTTGGAATAATTTATTTACGCAAGATTGGCAAAGACAACAGTATAATTTTTCCGTCGTTTATACTAGACTTTAAGTAATTTTTGTTTTAATCTCAATTCTATTTTAGGCAAGTTTCGACTATAGTGGGTAACCCGCCAGTTGTAGCTAGAATTCTCAGATGGCCCCGAACCAATGTTGCAAATTTTATTTATCAATTGCTATATAAAATTAACAATTGAAACTAGAATAAATCTGAATTGTGATTGGTTGTGTCTTCGCTCTTTATAGTAGGATACGTGGGATTTAGTTTTAAATTTTTTTGTCTGTTTTATGCAATGTAACCATATTCCGTAAGGGTTTTATCAATGAATAAGTTTACAATAAAAAATTATAAAAACTAAGTTAATAATATTTGTACTCTTTATGTTATAACTTTTTTTTGTTATTTTAACATGAAACCTTCAAGTTGTCAGTTAGTCTTAGATCTATGAACACCCCTGGAACTGAACCTATGGCTACAGGATTTATGGACAATTCTTCGATTTTGTCTCCTATCGTCCAGCGTATCAGTAGTTTACGTCCAACTACATTAGGTTCATCAATTTGTGAATCAAGCATAGCAACAAAACCTAACGTTCATAATCCAGAAATAAATGTGTGTTCTCCTTCTGAGCCGGTTGAATCAATGAAAATACTACGCTCCAGCCACATTGAAAGCAGCTCTGATCTGACCTCAAATCGACAAGCAAAACAACCTGCTCAAACAAATGTTATTGTGACGAAATCAGAAAATCGCGAGTTGACATCAGGCAGAGTTAGTACTCGACCACTTAGAGCCTGTCGAAGATCGGAGATACCAGACCCGGTACCATCTGGTTTGGTAGAATTTCGAAAGCGTAAACGAAACAACAGTCTGAGAAGTTCATTTGGCAGTTGTGACGGTGATGATGACAAGCCGGAGAGCGTTCAGTGCTTAGCTCAATTTCCATTGGACAGAAGAAGCTCCAAGCGTGTGCGCAAATGAATTTGACTCTGTGTGCTATTGTAGATGCTTGAATGTTCTTCAAGGATGATCTATATATTTTACTTATGGTAGACTGTAGTGCTTCTAGCTAGGCAAATCATCAAGTTAGGAAACGTTTCTTCTATGGGCCTATCTTTTTGTGTTAAACAATTTGTTATGAATTGGTTATTTCTAACGAGTTGTTACGCAAGAGACATACCGAATTGATAAACATTGTAGGTCATTTTGTTATTCCTAATTTCTATTTCAGTTTCTGGTCGTTTGCTGAATTAATTAAGATGTCAAGTGAAAAAATATAGATATAATTTTAATTGAACCATTTTCTCATAATCGGTTAAAAGATGGAATGGATTGGAGACCGCTCAATATTCTTTTATATTATACTTGAGCTTTCATTTATGACAACTAATTCATTCTTTCAGGGGCTATGAATATTTTTTTATTAAATTTTACTTTACGTTGTACGTTTATCGCTAATCTAGTTGTTATGCTGTGGATTTTATCACTTCTTCGTAACTTTTATTGTTGTATTTGAATGAAAATTTGTGCTGTAGTTCGATTTTCATAACTTTATGTTTGGTGGAATAAGATGTCAATCATTGCCAGGATTGGCGGGAATCGAAACCTGTGCAACATTTAAGTAACGCTACATTTCATAGTCTCGTGGACGTTTTTGAGGACGAAATAAAATTTTAGTCTAAATTGTGTTTATACTTATCAAGAATAGTGGAACTTCTTAATAAAAAAACTATCTTTTAACCAGAACAGTGGTTTAAAGTTCCGTTATTTTGTTGTTTATGAAGCCTTGTCAGGACATCGAAACGACTACCTGTTATTACACAAGTGGCCTCCATCAGTGGTAGACCGTCTGTTACAAAATTTAGCTAATTTTCGGTTATTGGACCGAATTAAATGTTTTCAAATGAATTACACAAATGTTGGAGTTTCTTCAAAGTACAACTTATAAGGAAGACTTAATTTCCAAGAGGTACCTGTGATATAAACTGCTTCCTGTCGTGCATCATTCACCTCACCTATGTAATGCATATGGTTGAAAAATGCAGACTTGGCACACTAATAAGTTTACCAAGTTATTTCTTCAGCCGTTAAATCTGTACAGAATGAAAATTGAATTTAAATATTGTCATTGCAGTCCGTCTTACGCAACGTTTGCCTGCAAGATTGTTTCCATAACACACTATAGATAAATTTAATGATTTGCTAATTGCATTCATGCTTGTTAAATCCACAACTCGACCTTTGCGTTTCTCGTGTTTTTATGTTTTGCTAGGAGTACATATGTCCTGGTTCATGTTGAACTTTCAGACTCGTTTCTGAGTTTAAATCACATTTATTTATGGCATTTTAGATACGTACACAAGAATGGATGTGAAAATTAAATTATTAGAAAAATCGTTTTTATACAGCTAAATCATAATATACCGCAAGAACAACATTGAGAACAACATTGGCGCGAAATATTTCCTTCTTTCTACGATTTTAACCTTTTCTTCGAAAGAGAACTATGTAATTGGGCTGTTTCAATGCACCAACAAGGTTAGTCTGTCATTGTCATGGTAACGCCACCCTGTTGACAATGGATGAATTGACGGGATTTTGATTTCCAATTTGCTCTAAAATATGTAACAAATTCTGAGCTCAGAATATGCTCGGTTTCTTTTTATCTATCTACTCTTAGTTGTTAAATAAGAATTCTGCTGTTACTGCTTTGCAGTTTCTGTCCTGTGTTTAAAATTTACGGTTCTTTTATTTTATTTCCACCCGTCGTATATTTCATTATTTATGATACAATTTTGTATTATTCCGCGTTGTTAGTTTGAGTCCTCGTATGATCCTCGATTTTCAACGATATTGTAAGACGACTTTGGAGGAATATCAAAGTCTGCGATATCCGTTTGTGATTGTGTGTATACTCGATCGACGAGATATTCCTACATAGCTTTTTGTGAAGAACGTATTTGAAACGGTGTCCTTTTTGTTTTCTGGCCGGTGCCTTTACTGAATGTGTAATATCTGATGGTAGGTTGCTTTTGCCTTTGAGCGAATGTAATTTTTAAGAATTTTTCCGAGTGATTTGGTTAGAGATTAGGCTATGGTCAATTCTACGAGTCGAGTATGTCTGTATAGACAGGTAGACTGAACAGCACTACATTAGCATGTATAAGGTTATGCTTTAGGGCCTAATAACCCTGACATCCATTGCTACGTGTATGCTTTCGGGCAAAACACAGCGCTAAAACTTTGAAGTTATCGTTACTGTAAGGTAGCCTTCTTCTTAGCGTACTGTACGCTTTAAGGTAGCTGATGAAAATTACGTCCTGTTGGCCGATACAACGAAGCTCATGTTAGCCCGGTTCTAGAGTTGGCCATTTGTTACTCTTCACCGAATTGTATACGGTGATTCACTACGCCATTGAACTCTACTTTTAACTGTCGTAAGATTGAAAAGAGATGGTGATTTGTATGTTTTCTTATCGAATTAATTCTGAGTAAATTGGAATATCTAATACATGCATTGTCCTTGAGCCTAGATACTAACATATTTACGCTTTATCAACAAGTAAAAAAAATAAAATTTTCCTACGTGAGAGTAAAATGTAAAATAAACTTTGCAGTTTGTAAATTTTTTCTCTTCCACGATTAAAAATATACTAAGTTTCGATGATATTATTTTTTAGCTCAAATGTACAATTTGTAGAGAAGGAATAAATATCATTTAGAACACTTTTTGTACATATTGGTCTGTCTCCAATCATTTACCTCTCAATATTTATTGTAAAATTTCCCAATTGTAGTGGCGAACTAATTGGTTTCGTATATTTAATGCTTTATTTTACTCGGCTCTGTGTTTTGGATCGGGATATAGTTTTTAGCGTTTATTTAACAAAATATTTTTTTCAATTATACTAAATTTATATTTAGATGCCGTTTTTTGCTTTTCTGGAGAAACACTATAGTTATGTTTTTTATCAATGAAAAATTATAGTTAATCTTAATTTTAAAAATATGCCTTGTTTTTGTACGCCGTTTAACAATACATGCTTGGTCACAAGGCTACCTTTCATAGTGATTCATTGTTTTTATAGATTGAACCTGTAATTCAATTGTTATTCCATTTCGGCAACGCAGGTCTTACTTGTAAAACTCATGCGAGCTTTGCGTAGCTTGACCATATGTTTGGTAATAATTCATGCGCTATGCATTGTGTTTCACTCTCGAATGCTATTTTTATCATACCTTCTTTCAACTACAACCAATGTTGTTGTTTTTTTACATGACGGCTACACTTGTCTTATAATTATCTGGCTGTTTGTGCATTATCGTTGAAAAATCAGAGCCGCAAAATGCTTATTATTACTATTGTTATCATCATCACTCTGGTTGCCATTATTTTATCACTAACATCTTGTGAAGAATCATGTTGTTTTGTGTTTCCTCCCCTCTTCTTGCCTTGTAGCTGTGACGAAGCTCTCGATGTTATTGTTCTCAAATTGTAGGCAATACTTACAAATCAGAAGCAGTTGTCAGAAATATATTTTAAAAATGTTTAAAATATAGATATTCATGACAAATAAAGGTGTTTTTACTTCTTCATTTATTTTTTCGATTCTCCAGGTGCATTTTGATTAATTCACACAGCATTTGTATCCAGTTGTGAACCTAGTAACAAATTAGTTCAGTTGTGACCAGAAGGATAAACCAAAGGCAGCATGAACGGAAAGTATAATCTCATGCACATTCGTTTCGTGCTTACTGGCGACTCATCAGTAGGAGCCGGTATTACGCCCTTTAACCACTATATATTTGGGTGAGGAATGTGGGATAATAGGACGGTACAATCTCCTAGACGAATGTGTAAACCTGCAGTAGTGAAGCTACAATGCGACTTCAACGCTAACTCACTCTATATAATATATATACCGAGTCTGTAAAGGATACTAACACTATGGCTATTGTGTTAGTAACCGATACCAACATTATTGTACCGAAAAGGTACATGGTACTAACACTATGGTTTCCGAGTCGGTACATGGTACCAACATGATGGATATCAATGTATGCTATAGTTCACCGAAATTGAGAATTACAACTATTTCTGAACACCTGTTACTCCAGTAAATCCATACACTCTGGCCTTGATCGATATCAGTTATCACATTTCGCGGTAAGCATGACATCATTCAATTCAATATATAACAGTTAAATACTGTTTGTTGCGGAGAACTAATATATATGCAAGTATGTATTAGGTGTTGCGAACCTAGTAACAAATTAGTTCAGTTGTGACCAGAAGGATAAACCAAAGACAGCATGAACGGAATGTATAATCTCATGCACATTCGTTTCGTGCTTACTGGCGACTCATCAGTAGGAGCCGGTATTACGCCCTTTAACCACTATATATTTTGGTTAATTGTGTGGGATTATAACACGTTACAATCGGACATTATTCACCCAAATATATAGTTATTAAAGTGCGTAATATCGGCTCATACTGATGAGTCGCCAGTATGCACGAAACGAATGTGCATGAGAATATACTGTCCGTTCATGCTGTCTTTGGTTTATCCCTCTGGTCACAACTGAACTAATTTGTTACTAGGTTAGCAACACCTAATACATACCTGCATATATATTAGTTCTTCGTAACAAACAGTATTTAACTTATATTTTGTATCCAGTGTTTAACATTACACGAGAGCATATATGGTCATGTTCTGTTCTTTATTTGGTTGTCGAATTTTATTTCTATACACACGTTCATATCGGTTGTTGTCACAATATAAAACTCGCTTGAATCTATAAAAAAATTCGGTATGGCTATTGACCATCTCTAGTCAGTTATTTAGGAGGCATTTGGTACGATCAACGCCTGTTAAACAACAAAATTTTGTCCATCATCCTGTAGCCGACCCATACACATAGTCTGAATTCTATACTACATGTACATTTCCTTATACAATCAGTGCAGTTTGCCCAAAACATACTTGGACTCTAAAGCCTCATCATGTAACTCTAGTGGACAATGATAAACTGTATATGCTCACAGAAATTATGCCGTTCTTGCTGCCAAAATTGATGAATAGCAACCCACATAAAAATATACAATATGAGATAAAACTACCCAAACAACAAACATCTGGCCTAATTATTCAAAAAGTTTCATTAACATGATATTCTAATCGACTAGCCACGAATCAAAAACCCAACAACGATTTACTAGCATCCAGGAATGACCAAATACCCCCTCGACTAGACTTAAGAAACAATCGGTAGGATAAACAACAAGCTGAAGGGGGAAAACAGCTGCACATCATGAGCATTCAACACTGCAATCCGGACCTGCACTGTTATCCAGTGGGCAAAACAAAATTGCGGAACATAGCCGAACGAAAGACTACACTCGGGAAAATACCATACCTATACGTAACAGCCAACAATGCGAACAGTTGGTTTACTCTCAAGCCATCAATAAAATAATGATCACATCAAAGACATCACTTTGCAATACATCGAGAAAGACATTTACATGCAAACATGCACACACACAAACACATACGCACACACACACACACACACACACACACACATATATATATATATATATATATATATATATATGTGTGTGTGTGTGTGTGTGTGTGTGTCCTCGAAAAATTCAAATAGGAAACACATAACAGTTTATAATGTAATTATCTTCTTGTGCCAATTAGGTGGTATGCTGAATCCATGAATTAGTTAAAATAATAATCTGAAATATATAGACATATTAGTTCAAATTTCAGTATAAGAAATATGCTAGCATATTAATATTATGATTTAACCCGGAATTCAGCGCTATCTCTCTGTCCTACCAGACAGCAAGTGATATAAATTAGCAATATATAAATGACAGCTCTGTCTAGCCGCACAACTACATCATTAGCAAAGAGATTCGAGCGTTTACTCCTGATAATGCCAATGTTTTTGGTCCATTTGTTTCCGCCTATTGTACGATAAATCAATTAACAATAACATGCCAAATCTTTAAAACGGAACCCTTTTGATTATCTTACTTCCTAATTTACTTACTTACTTTTCTGCGGCTGACTCCTTTTGGAGGATAAGCCGGCTCCATATTCATGGAGTTTCTTGGGAATTTGGTACAAGTGGTGTCCCCTCACCACTCGGCTTTTTGATCGAGGACGCACCTCTAGCCTTTGCACATCCAAGCGCAGTCTGCAAGGCAAAACTTGACTATTACTGTGATAAAATATTAATGAAATAACAGAAAATGCGGGAAGAGAGTTTGAATTTAGAAAGCAAGAAACAGGTAATGAGAAGGTAGGAAGTCAGTGTTCTTGTAAAGAGAACGGTAAATGGCAAACTTTGAACCCAAAATCACCAAGTGGACATATGCCAAAGGGGTGGCGAGTATCGGCATTTACGCGGTGGTTCAACAAGAATTAAGTCCGGTGGACGAACATCTACACCCTTGTTTTAAGTTAATTTGTGAATCAAGGGACGTGAAAGACGGCAATACCAACGAAAAGTAGAAATGCTGGAGAACATTTGGGGAGTTGCTTACCAGTAGCCACTTACAAGTGGCTTGCCTAATAAATTACAAATACACCTCTAACTCACATTATTTCAAATCTTTCGATTTCATTAAGAGGAACACTCAGACTTAGAAATCTCCCAGTCGAGCTCAGCCTATAAGCCATAAGGTAGTTTAAACCATGCTGCAAAGATTATAATGTACCAAATTGACATTAACATCGTAAAATGAAATATATATATATATATAATATAAATAAAATATTATTAATGAAAATGTCTACTTATAGAATTAATTTAGAAGGTTTAAACTTTCACTGTTATGAAGCTCGCCAAGCTCATCTCAGTAGCTTACCGCAGAGCACTCCAGTCAAAACCGTTATAAAGAAACAGGTCGGGCGAACACCGAGACCGATATATAAACGAATTTATTTCATTAGAATTTTCCGCAGCTCCATGGCCATTATCTTAGTTAACCTTCAGAAGCGACAGTGTGGCTCAGTGGTTAGAGCGACAGATTCCGAAGCAGACGTACCCAGATTATAACCCTGTCCGCGACATATTCTCGGCAGTACGTGATAAGTTCCCAATAAGAACAAAGTTGGTCCACTGAATAAATTGCATTTTCTATATTATGCAACACTTATGTTATACTGAAAAATGTATGTACATAACAGAACATGTGGTTATATCAAGATCGCAACCTTGATATAAATATCTTTCAGAAGCATCAGCATACAGATGTCTTCGTTTTCTGTAATTAGTAAGAGTTTAAATACAAATAGTACTTCCCTATCTCTCTCTCGTTCTACATATATCACTCTTCCTCTCTCTCTCTCTCTCTCTCTCTCTCTGGCCCTCTAAGTCAACTCAAGAGAACAATGTGACACAAACATTGACGTTTGAGAACGAAATCATCTCTTTTTTTTATTAAATTTGTTTAAAATTTTATGACTTAATCAAGCTTGCAATCTTGTGAGAAACAAAAATCCCATTTTATAAAGCCATACACACAGCATAGCAAATCTTCCGTCAGTCGCATGTACTCACGCGTTAAGATCTGTCATGGTCATCATCAAAGTATGAAAGAAATCTAACTAACTAACGAGGATCAAACTAATATTTAAGTATAAAATATGGAAAAATATGTTTTTCTCACTTCTAATAGTCTCGCCTACTTTTTATTTGAAAGGGAATGTCGGCTGCGCAATTTCTAAGTAATGATGGCCAGTTGCTTTTGCAGCTTTCTCCATTAGCATACGAATGAAATGATTAAGAATTCATTGCGTTCGCGAGTAGTGATACGAATTATTTATACTAAGTTCGCTAAATTGAGATAGATACCAATATAATTTTATGAAGCGATAATCCTTTGATACCCTTAAAAAGGCTACAGGGACTTACCGAGTACATAAGCGAAAAAAGTTTAGCTAGAGTATTAAATTAGTAATATACGAACCAAATAATCTGAATACACTCCGCCTCCTTAGCTACGCACAGAGAAACCTATAAAAACTAAAAGTGACACTGAATTGTGTATAATTCAGAAATCTGACAGAAAAGCGATCTAAAAGATCCTATCTTCTCCAAATACAAATTATGGTAATCCAATAGAGATAATTACGATGATGTAAGATGAAGCCATGGGCTTTAATAAGTCTTAACAACAACAAGGCATTTTCGAAATTTCAGTCAACATGAAACGCATTCACTAAATACTTGATCGATTTCGTATGATTTCTTGAATAAAATTATTTCGAATGAACGAAAACTTTCAGAAATTCACTTCAAACTTCTACTTGTAAATTAATTTCAAGCCTTCTGCCAATATACAACTATCCTGCAATCAAAAGTATTGGACTCAGATTTGCATAAATTTATTGGATCTTTTATTATACACAAACACACTCAACGGCATGGATTTAACCTGGGTAAATACTGTGTCAGAAACTAAATCCTACTGCTTATTAAAAATCATCAAATTGTAAACAATAAACAAAATGCAATTGTGATTTATCTTGATACCTTGAAAGCTTTTTATATAGTCTCCATTTTACTCCAAATTCATAAACAGGATATTAGCATCAACATTTAAGAATTAATGTCCCAATAAGACTCTTCAGTAGTTTATTGTGATTAGAAACAGAATGTCTGTTCTTCTTTTAGTGTTAAGTTTCCATACATTTTAAAATGTTGATTTTTCATGAAAATGGTATTTCTTCTCATTAATGATTCAATTAAACACTAGAATTCGAAAATATGCACTCAGCTACCCTCATTTACATACATTGACCTTTTGTTAACCAGAGTCACTAATTATATATATATATATATATATATATATATATATATCGGCTTACACTAAGTGCACTTCTGCAGAGGTTATAAGTAAAGACTAATACGTAGAAATCTGTTTACCTTAAGTTCGGCAAGAAATAAGCGATTACTAACCATAATTTCTATCAGGACTCACTGATTACACTGACCTAAGTGCCGAAATGTTGTAATTTTAAAACAAAAACAAGATTTGAGGCATACAATTTCGAAGATATGTGATAGCCTTATTTTAGAGTAAATAATCATAATAAGGTAGACGTTGACGCAAAAACAGTTTGTTAGAATAGTACAGGTACCAGCAGACTTATCGATTGCAATTTCCCGTCTCCCTTTTGAATAAAAATTACAAAGCAATGTGTGGTTACTGCATCTATTACACAATTCGTATACTCTTCCTAGTTTACACAAAGCGACGAAAATTCATGATTTCTACACATTTAAGGCACGGTCGAGATTTAACGATAGAGAAATTAAGGTGCGTTTACACACTTTCCACCCACATTCGCAACTTATTTTTTAGTTATTGTCTATTTTCAAAATTAATTCTTCTCTAGAATAGCCTTCTAATAGACATGCATCGACTAGTGTGTTGGATAGCGGGGGCGATTTGTGCTTGTTTGAACGTCTGTTTCGCGTTTAGAAAAGTTTCGTATTTATTGCCTTCCTTAGTCTAGAAGAAGTAACGCTGGTTGTAATGATACTTCTGTGTTAGGAAATATGTGTCATATTAATAGTTACTTTTCGTGTAATAAATCTCCGAGAATGACTGAGTCCATTAAGTGAACACTCCAGAGAAGTAGCGAACGAATTGTATGTTGTCTGTAATGTGCATACAAGAAAGAGGACGGTCATATCAATATAATGACACAGTAAATATTAAAATCAGATGTAGGTTCTTGAGCTTGCCGGCCTTATCCCTGACTATAATAATAATTTAAATAAATTTTCTGTTCTTGATATAAACACCAATCAAATCCTATCTAACCAGTGGCACAACGTAGCAAATCTACCGACAATTGCAAGTGCTTGAAGGAATTTCTTTGTTGCGAACCTGGATTAATTGAAATTACCTGATCTGCATTTTGACTAACGCAGCTTTCACTGTTCCAGTAATTTTCTTTTAGCAAAATATTTCGACCTACCTTACCGTATTGGGAACTTATCACGTCCGCGGCAAATTCTGGCCAGTACGTGATGAGTTCCCAATATGGACGAAACCAGTCTACTGGATGAATTGCCTTTTCTACATTATACAATTCTTAGTTTATACTGACATATGTAAGTACTTAATGGGTCAGGTGTTTATATCAAGTTCGCAACCTTGATAATCGAAAATCTATATAATTGATTGTGGAAGAAATCAGAATTGCAAAATTGAAGGTAAATTCGTTGTGAATAAATTTTGCATAAGGATTATTTAAATAACCAGATTCGTGTTCCGTTTATCTTTCCAAATGTATGGCTAGACGGTTTTTGTCACCAACTGAAAATTATTATTATGTTTATTTGTTATAATAATAATAATAGAATTAGTATTGGTAGTAGAGGTAGCGAAGTATTAGGAGTGGTATTAGTGATGCTAACAATAATGACAGTAGTATTATTAGTAGTAGCAGCATTATTTGGAGGATAAGGAAGAGTAATGGTCATGATAGTTTTGGTATTAAATAAGCAAATTTCTCTTGAAAGGTCTTATCAACAGAAATAGATTACGCCAGTTAAAATGCTCTTAGATTATTATTTCTTTAAATCAATTTTGTGAGCTAGAAGTAAACACCAATCGCATTGTACCTAATCATTTGTTGAACAAAATAGTAAAACTACCGTCAGTTACACGTACCGACGCGTTTCGAGCTTCCATGATCATCGTCAGGGTATGACGGCAGATTAACATGCGAGGATGAAACCACAAGGCATATATGTGGAAAGCAAAATTAAATATGCAGCCCTCACCTGTATTAATTTTAAATACATTGTACTTGACTTGAAATGTCTGTTACAGAATTTCAGTGCAGTCACGAACATTAAATTTTTGCAACTTTCGCTACCTATGTATAGGTAATACAATTAAACAATCGTTGATTGCGCGGATGGTGGTAACAATTCTTTATATCAAGTTTGCGAGCTTCAAGTAAACACCAATCGCATTTTATCTAAAAATTCGTCGAACAACATTGCAAAATTACCGATTATCATTTGACTGAGGAAATTACTTCTTGTCAGTTTTTCAGTACAATTGCAGAATTAAGAATGATTCTAATTTTGTTGGTTTGCGAGTGTCTTTCGTTGTGTCCACGTGTGTGATCAGGTTTGATTATCTTTGAGTAACTACGTAATACACCAGATCTGCTTATTATTTTATCGATCAATTTTGTTTTAGTCATGCATTTCTTTGTTAGCTATTGCGTACACTAAAGGTTTTACTACATACGTCTTCTGCTTTTTGTAATGGTTGTATGGCTGTACCAATGAGACGCCTTGATAGAATAGTGTGTAAATAATACTACTAATCGCTTATCAACATTCATGCAATTAATAAATGCTAAATGAAATAGTTTTCTGATAGATGCAACAAATTTATTATTGTGATGTAGTAGAAAATGTGCATTACAAATTCCAATCAGGTACAATGTTTGAGAAACTAAAAGGGATGAGATCCAAAATTCTTGCTTTCAAAGCATATTATGTACATTGCGGATTGATCCTTATACGTGTGTAAGTTTTCATGCTTTGATGATCAAAATGGATGTTAGAAGCACGCCAGAATGCGCCACGGTCGTTAATGCTTAGTATGCTGTGCAGCTAGTTAAACAACTTTGGATTAGGGTTTATCTCAAGCAAGCAAAATTTTTTTGAATAGCTGTTATCCCCACCCATGCAATCATTAATTATTTATTTGATTAACATAGGAATTTGACAAAATTAAAATCAAGTTACAATCGTGAATATATGTATAAAAATAAGAAATTATATAACTAAAAATGTAATATAATGCGCGGTTTTCGTAGCGCAGTGGATGAGTTGCAAGAATGAAGAAAACGTGCACAGTTCAAGCACAAGTCGCGCCACATCTGGCCAGTAATTGAGAAATTTCCAACATGGACGAAATTGGCCTAATTAATGAATTGCCTTTGTTAACTTAAACAACGATTAGTTAATATTGAAAAACATATATATATATATATATATATATATATATATATATATAAATCATAGCATAAGAACTTAAATTATATTACATTTCCCCAGACGATATTGCGTTTGTTTTATATATGTGTATAGTAAAACAAGGCCAGATAAGCTAAAGAAAGAATCAATTACAGACACAAAGCAAAGTTAGAAAGTTAGTCAATAAAGAAAAAAATTATACAGACAGGATCATTTTTAAATGAATATAAATCAAACGACAGTGGCAGAATATAAATGCTGTTACGGTAGGAGAAAGTCAAAGATTTTACGGATATTTAAACTACTATGAACGCAATGTAAGCTTTTTTTAGCTTATGTGTAAATAAACTTTCAAATAGATCTAATTCCTACAAATCACACCTATTATTATTAATTAAAAGGCATTTTCTAATTGATTCTCCAGATACAATTCTGAACAGCGTTTCTTACCAAATTCTACCACTGTATTAGGTATTGAACCTTTACAATTTTCAAATGATGTAGAATTACATTTTCTAGAGATTTTATTTCGATTGATTTCTTTAATAAAATTGTTAAACAGATAATTTGGCAAAGTTTTATTCCTTTGAATTCATCTATGTGTACAACAGAGCAATCATCTAACGAACAACGAGCTAGATCTCATTTAGAAATACTTGGATGTTGTTTATGTCTCCTATACCAAATTTAATCGGTCATACGGGTTCTTTCACTTACGCTTGATTACATTTCGTAAAAACCAGGTGTATATTACGGTTGGATCATTTCAATTTCACTAGGAAGCAAGCTACTTAATATACTCATTTTTTAAAAAGATAATTATTATTTTATACTTCGCAGCTAAAGTTACTATTTCGTTCTCAACTCAGAATTTGATATTATAATTTACCACCTTTAGTTTCGCCTTAGGTTTCAAATCCCATCTTCTTCCGTTATAGATTCTATTACTTTCAGTGGGCAATAATTCATTTGAAATATTTCGATTAAATTTTTAAAGTCATCTTCACTATGTAAACAATCGCGAATCCTTAGGCCATTTATACTTGAAGACTTAAGAATTCCTAATTTCCTTCTGGAAAGCGCGCCTTAATAAAGTCCTTAGTAAATTTCCATGTGCGAAAAGGAAAAGAAATTTTATCTGATTCAAGAACCGTTTCTTTCTCATTTTCTTCTCAAGTATCTACAAATGTACATCTCTTTATATATTAACTGAAAGGCAAACGAAGATAGAAAAATGTAAACATGGAGAGAATGTGAAATACGGGAACAACCAATCAAATGCGTGCGTCACATTCAGTTCAAGTTTAGTGCCTGAACATGCTTCTTCTACTTGCATAAATTCGGGTGCAATTTGTTTATCCATAAAGCCTCTTATGTGGATAACTCCATTCTGTTATTGCATTTAGTAATTATCGTAAATGCTACGTCTGGAGAACATGTATTGCGCAAATGCAGACGTTGATTCACCATTTGACTTAAGACATTCCTAATTTCATTCGATATATTTGATTTGACTTAAAATTCAGGAGCATTCCGGAGGAAGTACTGTCACTGTCGATAGATCTTTCAAAACTATCTTCGTTTCTTATCAACGTGACATCTATAAATGGTATTGCACAATTTTTCTAAACTTTTCATGTGAATTTCAAATCACAAATTAGAGTAGCTACTTCAATGTCCACATTTAATTAATCCTCACTATACTTTCGAATAATAAGTAAGTTGTACTTGTCAAGGAAGCTGTATTGCTGATGTCGCCTTGCCCGAATGCTAACTTGGCCATAATGGTGTTGTGGAGATGTTTAATTTACCTCATTTCTGTGAGTTATCCTGATAAATTTACTCATAGAAGCAAGGTATACATTCTCTCTCTTTCTCTCTCGTAAATCTCACTAATAATTTGTCTAAATTCACTTATATACATTTTTCACTCCTTATGGTTATATGGCAGTGAAACATTAGTCACTTTTGACTTTTGTGTGGCTGCACATGATGATGATGATTTCGCATAATAAGTATGCCATTCAATTATCCAATATAACGTGACTGTTTCCGATATATCTATTCTAAACAGGCTGACTTCAAACAGTCTGAAAATATATGATGATATTTTTTACCCATAGAAGCCCATCTTATCAGTTCATAAGTTTAATTTCGAAGCCTTAAGCCGACTAAAGACATAAAAACGTTCACAGACGCCATGATATTGCTTCCTTGCATTATATGTGAATACACATTGAGGAAAAAATTCACACAATCCACTGCTCATTGGGCAGATATATTGATATACATTTAAATCTCATTCAGATTTGCCGTACTATCGATTTCTTAAACACTATAATTAGTTGTATTTTCAATAAAATATAAACATGGCAAAAACTTTTATGTTCTTGTTCTGTGGAATAGAAATTTGAAATTCTTATAGAAAAGTATGCTGAATATTTCCGGTAGTTCTTATTGGATTTACTGTTTATGCACTATTAATAAACCACAAACTCTCAGTGTTATTGTATCTCTTTGTATGAGAAAGTCACTATGCACAAGATCTTGAAAAGTAATAGAAGCAAAAATTGAATTAAAATCAGTCGGCGAAATATTTCTCTAAAAAGCTTTCACTTTATTGGCTTATGCACGTACGAATGTTTTTCTACGTATGTTGTTTTGGTGTGAGGTAGGCTGTCACAGTAGAGAGATTCCTCGATTCGAACACACTCTGCGGTAAAATTCTGGAGAGTATTTAACGAGTTACCAATAAAGACTAAAAAGACCTACTGAGTGAAATGTATTTCATATTTTATATATAATTGGAGTGATGATTATCTGAATTTCGCAATTTTGATTTCAATAATACATTCAATTTGCAAATTGAATTAATGAAAAAACGTGTAAAGAATCATAAATTTATTACAAAGCAGGTATCCTAATTTATGCTTCAATACATGATTTATTTTTCGGACAAAATTGTAAATGCATATAAATGGCTGAGCTAATATTTGAACAATTAATAAATTTGTAATGGCTCAGAACAATTCGCCGACATATTGCCTAAATGAAATTCAAATTTCATTTACGCGCTACCAATTAAAATAAGCGAAATTTGCCGTTAACCAATGGCGTGCGAGCTTACGCTTGCATAAGTACATAAGCACGGTGCTTTTACCATGTATCATCACACAGGTTTGAAATTTTCTGCTGTGCACTACGTGTGATTGCTGTCGCGCTACACTTTTGAACGTTTGCCTACGCTGACTTCTGGACTGACTAGTCATTTGGATCTCAGTCACGCCAATTTTCTTGTTGCTGCAAAACTAGTCATACTGATCAATTATCTATTAATCGGACTTCTACGTTTGGAAGCAGATTTTGGTAAGCGCTTTATTAATAGTTGTAATTTTTACAGGGCACGTATGTTTTAAATTTTTTACATCGCTTTATTTCGTTTAATTTCAATATATAAATTTATGCTTTTAAGATCGTGTAAGATTATTAAAATGTCTGGCCCAATTTTAGAAGTTGATGTCCCTGTATGAGATGGAGATTGAATTATTTTTATGCGCGTAGACTCTGCTTTCCCCCGTTTCTACATTACGACAGTCATCAAAAACTGTCCAGATTTATGCAAAACTACCTTCAGAATTGTGGATTTGACCGCATTTTTCTTGTGCGGGACAATTGATAGCACTCTTAGGTCGGTAAAATCTTGAATTTTGTACATTTGCAGGTGCTCTGATTATTAGCATTGATTGATGGGTTCTCACTTGTCCCTTCTGTTTTAAGCCTTCCATCAGTTGATTGTCTGAAAATGACGTTGTAACAAGATTTTCCATTTTATCAATGCCGCGTTTTGCGTACGCGGGTAATAGCTGTACACGGGCAGTTACACAAAGATCCGATTTGTCACTATTTCCAATTTTGTTTTGTGTAACTGCCCGTGTACAGCTATTACCCGCGTACGCAAAACGCGGCATTGATAACCTGAATGCTTACACACCGCAAAATATTGAGTTCAAGATTTTCCATTGTTCTTTTTCCTAACTTTCGAGTCTTAATTTCCAGCCTCATCAAATCCGAAACAAGAAGGACAGCACTGCGCAAAGAGATTAAACATTTAAGTATCTTCAGAATTGCAGCGAAGGATTTATCCAAAGCTTGAGGCGATAAGAATACTACCCCACCCCATTTTGGCCCTCTAAATTGAAGTGGAATCCTTGCTGGGTCCCACTGAAACTGAGCAGAGAATAAATAAGTATGCGCAGTTAGACATGTCAAACCTGGGTCCCATCGAGATTTTAAGGGAATTGCGGAAACGTTGGTATAAAACCAATATTTCCGATTATGAAGCTAAGGTCGTTTTTATTAGCAACCTTCCCCAGTCATTAAAAATGTTTGCCAGAAAGCTCCCCAACTCTCTCTCTCCATAGATGACATCAGAAAGATGCGAGTTAGAATTTAGAGTTTTAGAACCTAAGTTAAATTCGTCATCCTTTTGTCCTTCCCCGCAGGATGATAGGATCACTTCCTTAGAGAGAACAATAGCGAACATGGCTAAAGTTCTAGAAGGATTAGCCATAGGGAGATCTGAGCTGAATCAAGTGAGCGCAACACCAACTTTCCCACCGAAAACACGAAATAACGGTAGGCGGCGATCTAGATCGCCCCAATTTTTTAATAGATATGCCCCAATGAACTGGTGTATAATCACCAGAAATTTTTTAATCATGTCAAGTCTGTCTCCTCCGTTCGGAGGAATTCCCGAATGAATGCCAATTTCCACAGTTGAAGGGCTAGTCCTCAGAAAACAGGCACAGTGAAAAACCAAGATGGGGAAACGTAAGGCGCAGAAAGTAGAAGACCGTACTTTCTGCGCATCAGCGGCTTCAACGGCGCCACTGGGAAACAATCTCTTGCAATCTGACATACTCATTGACCCTTTTCGTCCACACCGAATATGCTACGTAGACAGCAAAACTGACAAAGTCATTCGCAATGACCAACCTACTTATTTGTATGACCCGGCTAAACAACCCAACGAACTGCTGCATCTTCTCGACTCCAGAACTGGCGAAGAATACTTCGAAGACACAGGTGCAGCAGCTTTAGTTCTCAAGGGTGATTCCATAGCCGTGATGTTTCTAAGCGTTTTACTAGCAACAGATACAGGGGAGCCCATACCTACATATGGTTGCCAGCATCGCACTCTCAACATAGGCTTACGACGTGAATTTACTTATATCTTCCTCGTCGCCAAGGTCTCACAAAGCGTAATAGACCTTGATTTCCTGATGAAATATCGGCTAATTGTTGATCTTGCCAATCCAAATATCATCGACCCCTACACCGAAATTGAGCAAAGTTTTTGAACACTTGCCTCCGAGCTTTTGGAGTCACAGGTCATTCGGCCAAACCCAGTGCATCATTCAGCAGAGATATCAGCAGCTCTTCGAGAACACTAGTTGCTGTTCGATCTCAGAAAGTCAGAGCTATGAGTCTCCAACACCATGCACCATGTCGTCACAGCAGGACAACCTATTCCACTCAAGAAGCGACTGCTGGCCTCTGATAATCTGAAAGCTGCTCAAGAGGAATTTTCAGGACTATTGGAATAGGGAATCATCAGACCACTGCACTTAGGTTCCAAATCAAACGGATCGTACAGAGCCTGTGGAGATTATCGCAAGTTAAATTCGGTGATCAAATCCGATGCATATCCTATTTCAAATATTAACACCTTACTTGAAAAACTAAGCGGTAGCAATATCTTCTCAGTGACTGAATTCAGAAAAGTCTCTTTAAATCAAGTTTGCGAGCTTGAAGTAAACACCAATCTCATTGTATTTAACCATACGTCGAACAACATAACAAAACTACAGCCAGTCGCAACGCACTGACGCGTTTCGATCTTCCATGATCATCATCAGAGTACGACGGCAAACTAACTAGCGAGGATCAAACCGCATTGCATATTTATGAAAAGCAAAATTAGATATGCGGCTCTCACCTCTAGTAGCTTTGCATATATTTTACATGACTGGAAATGTCGGCTGCACAATTTCTATGCAGTCACGAACATTAACTGTTTGCAGCTTTCGCCACATATACATATATAGGCAATACAATTTAACAATAATTGATCGCGTGGTTGGTGGTAACAATTCTTTAAATCAAGTTTGCGAGCTTGAAGTAAACACCAATCCCATTGTATTTAACCAGTCGTCGAACAACATAACTAAACTACCGCTAGACTAGCTTGCCATCACATCCCGGTAGCGCCAGAAGATATTGAAAAAACTGCGGTCATCACTCCATTTGGCCTTTTAGAATATCTTTACATGCCTTTTGGACTTAAGTGTGTCACTCAGACATTTCAAAGATTCATGGACAACATACTTCGCGACGACTCTGCTTATTGTATGTCATATCTCAATGACATAATGGTTTTCAGTCCAGACTAAGAGTCTCATGCCAAGCATTTACGAAATGTCCTCTCACACAGATTGCAACTACATCCGTGGATTTCCTAGGGCATCGTATTACGCCACAAAGTATTCAACATTTGTAACCGAAGGCAAATTCAATCAAGAATATCAAGTCACCAAAGACTAAGTGAGCTGCAGAAAATTTTGGGAGCCCTTAACTACTATCGCAAGTTCCTTCCCGGTCTATCAAGACAACTTTATCCTTTTGTAGGCACCTGTGGAATCGAAAAGGACTTATCAAGAACTCCATAATTTATGGTCATCTGAAGACGAGGAATTACTTCGACTCGCCATCAACTCGTTAGCAAATGCTACAATGCTAACGCATCCAGATTTTCAACGACCATTTCTACTCATTACAGATGCTTCTGAGTTTGCTATTGGGGTCACTTTGGAACAAGAGATCGACGGAGTTCGGAAGCCTATCAGTTTTTACTCGCGTACTCTACAACCAGTAGAAACAAAATACGATACTCTCAGTCGAGAACTCCTCGCCATCCACGACGCAGTGCGCCACTTTATAAGCGTCATTGGCAGCAGCAGATTTGTATTTACAGATCATGCACAATTAATGAGCGTACTTCAAAACACGACCTCAACTGTCGCCAAGTACCCTGCCAGAGTAGACAGACATCTTTCACGTCTGAGCGAATAGCAGTTCGACAACTTTCATGTCAACGTGGAACAAAACTTTATTGCAGGCGTATTTTCCAGGCCAGACGTCTCGTTACAACCACCTCCGCCGTCGCCATTCACAGCCAACTCCGTGGCTCTCAAAGAACCTGCACTAACACCATCCTTCCTGTAAACAGAACAGCGCGGTGACACTCACATTCAAAGATCAGTAGCCCGTCACCTCACCAAGTTCGTTTGCCGTTTTTGGGAAGGCTTACCCATTGTTTACTTTACGGGTACGCAGCCCAACAAGCCAGTTCTGCCGACCAGCCTTCAGAGTAATCTTTTCGACCCAATTCACTCAATTTCTCACCAAGGAAACAAGGCGACTGTCAGACTTCTTACAGATGATTTCTGTGGCCACAGGCTCAGGCACAGTGCTAAACGGTGGGTCTCCGAATGTACCATTTGCCAGAAAAACAAGATCACACGGCACACTCGTTCTAAGTTGCAACATTTCCGAACTATTTCTCGCCTAGCCATCGTCCACATCGACATAGTTCATCTGACAAAGGTTCAAGGTTTCAGCTACCTTCTAACTATGATCGATAGATTTACACAGTGGCCTGCGGCATTACCTCTTGGCACCATTTCTGCAGACGAAGTAACTAACGGTTTTATCTCTGCATGGATAGCACATTATGGTTTTCCCAATGAGGTCATCACTGATAGAGACACTTGCTTCTCATCGGATCGTTTCAATACCACCTTGCGGTTCATGGGATGCACCTTACGCCAGATGATTGCATACCATGCCCTATCTAACGGTATGGTAGGGAACTCAAGGCAGCTTTAGCATTCTCGTCCATTAATGTTAACTGAGTCGATGTTTTAACTTTAGTCCTACTTGCCATGCGTTCCCATACACGCGAATCTATTAAAACGTCTGTGTCACAACTCCTTTATGGCATGGATCTACGCCTGCCTAGTCAGCTCCCACGACTACTACCCGCAAAGAATGACCCACAAGTCGAAGCTTCCCGCCTTCAACTTCATTTCGGTAACGTCTGAACCTGCTGCCGAGACATTCGCCTCGCCCAGTCTTCGTTCACCCGCATCTCCACAGCTGCAAGGGAGCACTCTTTAGTAACGACTCTGCAATTGCACCACTACAACCAAAGTATCACGGACCTTATCCAATTTTGCTCAGACAGCCAAAATACTTCATTATCATGCTCGGCGCGACACCTACATCGGTAAGCATAGACAGGTTGAAACCATTTATCGAACCGGCTGATCCTGGCAATATAAAATCTTCTACACGCGTCTCAGGCCCTATCTGTATGCAATCTTAACCTAACAATGGATTGCTTTGCATAACGCATAGATGATAAATTTTATTTGCATTAATTTTTCGTTATTCTACGTATCAAATGTTTAACTATATGCGCACCTCTTGCGCCCAATGTCACGCTACGTGACCTCTGGATCCACATGATTCATTTCACCTTTTCCACACTCACATGTCTCACGTGATATAACCAGCTGGTCTTAGCGAATAATTGTGTAGAATTTTTGAACAGTTCTTCGGTATTACGCCAACTTTGCGGCAAAATTACCTAACATTCTCGGCCAATGCCGGAGAACGCAATTGAGGCCCTGATAAGGGCCAAACACAGTAACTGTCTCTCCTTATCTACGGCTTTTAACTACTTTGTAACGTCGCACCGCATTTACTGGCAGTCGGGGCGTTTACTAATTATTCACGGGTTTTCGTGTTTGAAATATGTTTTATAAGAAAATATATACTAATCTTTGTAGATATGTACGTATGTTTTATGTATATTTGTTTTTGAATGCATTTATGCACGTAGGGATGTTTGTACATGCATAAATATGTAGCTACTTATTTTTTAAATCAAATTTGCGACATTCAAATTGACACAAATCCCATTTTAGTAAACCGTTCACACAAGAAACTAAAACTAGTTTCAAACACACTTACTTACTCGTTTCAACCTTCTATGTTCATCACCAGAGCACGACTGCAAACTAACTATCGAACGTCAAACCTTAGTACATATATGAGGAAAGTAAAATTAGATATGCAGCTCTCACCTTTAAAAGTCTCGCATACATTGAAATTGACTGAAAATGTCGGCTGCACAACTTCTATGCATTCACGAACATTAACTCCCTGCAGTCAATTACATGGCATGCGAGAAAACTGGGGGTTAGTAATTAATATCTAAGCTTGCTTTCCTAATGTATGCATTACAGATTGATTCTCGCCAGACTGTTTGCTGTTCTATTGCGAATATGGTAATCGAAAGTCGAAACGCGCTAATACGTGTGACTGACGGTAATTTTTTTAAATATGTGGCATGTAAAATTGATAGGATTAGTGTTTATCTCAAGCTCGTGAAATTCATTTTAATAATTGTCACCGACACCTGCACAATCATTCATTGTTTAATGTAGTTATTTATTTTTGTTTTTCAAAATGTCAACAAAAGCTATAATATGTCCAACAATCGAATGAGACCGATTACCAAAAGTACTAGAAAGGTTGTAGGCAAATATTAGAATTTAATTGTAAAACTACTAATACGTGTATTTTGAAATCTGTTAGAAATAAGCCTAGAAGAAATATCATTAATCTAACAGTAGTGAATATTCTCTTGGCCGAATTGAGAACGTTACGTCATTTAACGTTAGAAATCTAAAGCAAGAATTCTTTTGGAAAACTGAGATGTTTAGCTCGATTTCCTAAATATGTCTTACTCTTTCCAGTTAGATGATTATTCTCATTTCTTCTTTCAATATCCTATATTACGATAATTATTTCTTGACTAAAACTTGATTTGTAAATTACCAGAATGAATATTTAAAATAGCGCTTATTAACTGTACTTAATATGTTTGAATACCCAAAGTATATATGATTTACGTGTGTGTGTGTGTACATACCATTCATGCATACATTGTGAAATATATTATAAGGAACAAATTAAGTTCACAGCCTTCAGTAAAATGCCATTCAAATTTATTAAATCGAACGAGACTACTAGGGGAAAGAGCCGCAATCATTGTTTTCCACACATTATATATGTTCAATGTAGCAACATTTATTGTGCAGGAAATGATATTTGATATTTCTAAACTTTGCGAAAAATCCAACGGCTAAGCATAGGCCGCGTGCCTGATTAAAGTAATACTTAACTCCACAAATAAATTACATAATTTTTTATTCGATAACTGACATTTATCTCACGAAAATCGAAAAATGGAATATTTACAATTGCTGAGAGGTTACGCATCCAACATTCCTTTGAAGTATATCGTATGTCATTTATGCTCTTGGTGAGCTTTCTAAACTGTTTAATTGAAAATAAAATATGATATTTGGGTGCATTTCAAGTCCGTGAAATTAATTTGCATGAGCTTATTTCGTTAAAATGGAAAACGAAGATGAATTAACAAATAAATAGCAAGATTAATAGACGCTAGTTTTCGATTTTGTGCGACATTTGAAACACAATTGGATTGATGTTTATACCTAGCCCGCAAACTTGATTTAAATAATTATCATCACCACTCACGTCAACAATGATTGTGATTGAATTTTTGCATTATGCCTACCGAAGGATAAGTCACTCCATGTGGACATTATTTCAAATTCGAAATGTAACTTATTAATTTCTAAAAGAAGATGAGATAACAACAATTGATGGCAACAAATTTCGAAACAGCAGATGTAAATCCAATTGATGCAAATTTTTATAGAGGTAAAATAAACTGCAGTCAATCGGCTGAATTCGGATTTAAAGCAAACTATTTTCACAAAATCACGAGTTTGCACAGAAGTGTGCAAATGCATTTGTTCAAGCGCAATTGCATAAACACGTGCTTGATAAATTAAAAATTGCTCAAGATCGTGATCTTATAGAACATCGGCAATTTTAGCTTACTTCAACTAATCCTTATTTAGTTTGCCTCTAGATTTGTACTAAACCATGGTCTCAGCTTAGTTTTGTTCAGGCTTGTCTATCAATAAATAAAAGCCCGAAGTTATCTCTTATTAAAGCGTGAACTTTACATAGATTTGATGGCTTAAAATCCAGTCGTTGATGATTAAAATAGCACATTTAGGTCATTATGAGGAAAATTAGAACAATAAATTACACCCTAACTAGTTAAACAGGGAGATAGCTGTTTCATTAAACTAATAAAAGCAACTATTTAAAGATATTTAAAAAACTTGAAATAAATACTCTGCCAAATATTGCATAATTCGAACAAAATAGCTAAACTGCTGTCAGCTGTCGTACAGCTGGTTTAATTCATGACAGTGTTCATTTAAATTTCACAAAAAATTTAATTAATCTTTATCGTAATTCACGTAATAAATGATTGTTTAATTGAAATATTTTAACATTCAATATGAAATGCGATCTACAGTTGCACGAAAATTTTAAATAGTAAAAATGTCGACCTGAGTATCTAATAAATTCACAACTTTCCAGAAATAGATGCAAATGTAATTTAAAGCACACACACTTCTAAAAATGCAGCTATCATTTTAACCCTGTTTTTAATCGGGCAAAAATGAGAAAAGGGGAGTATAGGAGAATCAAAAGAATGATTGTAATTAGAGTAGTAAAATTAAGTAGTTGCATTGTTCAAGTGGTACAGGTTTTATCTCCGTAATTAATGTCGTGACGGCGAAAACGGGCTTATATTAATGAATCATTAGGAAAATATAGGCAATTGGCGGTTGCAGTAGTAGCCAACTTTGAGGCCGAGAACGCTCCAATGGTGCTGACGTGAATACAACAAAAAGTTCTCATTGAAGTGCACGAATTAAAATGAAGCAGTTAGGACAATGATGGAAGCATCATTCAAGTCGCGGAAATGAATAAAAAAATAAATATTTGTATTTCGTTTAACTACATGAGCGCGTTTTTGCGAGCAAACTTATAAAAATAATTGATTAAAAATAAAGTAATTATGTTAATCAAAATTACATCATTTTGAAAACTTAGTAAGTATATTGCCTGCACAAATGAAAACACTCCGACTGCAGTGTAAGGGATAATAAAGTCTAGGCTTGACGACACCATTATAGTCAATTTTGAGGGAATCCGCATAAACGAACAACCAATAGACAAAGGTAGTTTCTGATTCATTATACAAAAACCACGTTTACTCTTGGTGAAAAAGGCTGAATGATTTCGCTTAAGTAAATAAAATACGATTTCGTTATCCCGAAAAGGAGGCACCGATAAAGCCAAAAGCGATTAAACTAGACCTTTACAAAATTTCAGTTGCAACTCTACTTTGCGCATGATGGTGCAAATTCAACCTCGGGATGAAGGAGGAAGCAATGCCAGTCATATTCATCATTACCTTACTTGAGCTCTTTCCGTCAGCAAAGACGACGATGATTGGCAGGACCGACAAAAGCAGATTTATTTATCACATTTTATAAGAAGGATTTATGCATCCCTTCAGAACTTGCCATTTTGATTACAACTTGGTCGGTGCAATTGGCTATGCCTATCGACTAATTATATTCCACCAATATTTGTTAGTGCTAGCAGCAACGGAAGTTATGTGCGAGTATTTACAATTCGACGAATTTGGTCAAAAAATCCACGCAAAAGGTTGTCGATGCCGAAAGTTAGACCGAAACGCATTTCAAACACTAGAAATTAAGTTATTTTTTTGTCATATTTTACAACGGCAGTACAAGATGACTCTTCTGGCTAGAACAACAGAAAAGGTGAACCAACGCGTATGCGACCGGATAAATTCGTTCACGATATCAGTCACTTGGTAACGCTGTATAATGATGTAGTATGCTCGTTTTCTCTTTCTTAAATAAAATGTGCGGAAAGCCTAGTACTCCGTTTGGGCATACATGTTTGTGCCGATGAATTGAATCTAAATATCTTAAATTGTATAAAGAAAAAATTAAATTCACTACGCCATGGGCTTCCACAAAGCTTGTAATTCTTTGACGTACAAAATATGGCTGCCAAATAATTTTAAATTTGATTTCAACCATTTTTACCTACTATATAAATGTAAACTGAGAAAACCTTTATCTATTGAAGCCCGAGTATATTATAAAAACATGTATATATAATAGGGTTAATGCTTAAATAAAGCATTCAAACTTGATTTAAATAATTATCACAACATACGCAATTACTGATCGTTTAATCATAGGAATTTTCAGGTCAAAACCACTACCCCAGATGACGAGGAGTCTCTTTTGCCATTAACTGTTTGTGGTAGCTACTTAGAACTTCAGGTCTAAAGAAATTCCCTATAGGCTCTACTAGAAGGAAAGGCTAACCATTAAACATGATTTAGTATAAAACTGAAAATTTTGTGTAGTGTGCGGCAGGGTAGCTCAATGGTTAGAATCACAGACACCGAAGCATACGTGCACAGGTTCGAGCTCTTGAAAAGTACCCAATAAGTTCAAAATCGGTCTACTCGATGAATTGCCATTTGTACATTATACGATGCTTATTTTATACTCACAAAATGTATATATAATGGGCTTAAGACTTTGACTTGAATAGTTATCATCGCCCTCACAATGAATGGTCGTCTAGTTAATTATAGAATTGTCTGTAGTAAAATATATTACACTAACATTCTTGCCAACAACCACGTTGTCAGTAAACACGAAACGAATGTGCATGAGTTTGTACTCTCTGTTCATGCCATTTTCGGTTTATCCTTCTGGACACAACTGAACTAATTTGTTACTAGGTTCGCAATACCTCATACATACTTGCAAACACGTTGTCAGTTTCGAACCTAGTAACAAGTTAGTTCAGTTGTGACCAGAAGGATAAACCAAAGGCAGCATGAACGGAAAGTATAATCTCATGCAAAATCGTTTCGTGCTTACTGGCGACTCATCAGTAGGAGCTGGTATTACGCCCTTTAACCACTATATATTTAGGTGAAGAATGTTGGATAAGAGGACAGTAAAATCTCCTAGACGAATGTGTAAGCCTGCAATAGTGAAGCTAACATCATAAAGTCTTCGATAATGCCACTTCAACGCTAACTCACACTATATAATATATATACCGAGTTAGTAATCGATACCAACATAATTGTACCGAAAATGTACATAGTACTAACACAATGGTTTCCGAGTTGGTACATGGTACCAACATGATGGATATCAATTTATGCTATAGTTCAGTTTGCTCTGAACTGCATTAAAAATATTTAAAAATTTCGTGTAATTTTATGGCGCACTATTAAATGATGGCATACTGGATAAAATTGCTTGATTGCTTATTGCCTATTATGATGAATCAAAGGAATATATTCGCATTCGTATGGGCCTCTGCACCTATTGTGATTGACTTTGGTGTTAGGCATAGGCACAATCCTGTTTAATTATATTGCCAATGCAGTCTTTGCTGCTAACTCCGCAAAACTCACGGAGTGGAGATCGGCAGTAGCGGTCGACTTGCTGATCCAGAACACGCTGACGGCGCTGTTCTGATGGCAGAAAATTAGGACAACCTTCAGAGTTCCATTGATTGTGCTTAATAAGTTTCTATTAAAAAAGTAGCTCATAAATGTGTACTAAACTTTTCAAAAGAAAATGCGGACACGAATAAAAACAAGCTAGTTCGGCAGCATATTTAAACAACATCCTATCGTGCAAAGCCCTTATTATTTAAATCACAGTTCCATATTTGCGTCATTTAACTATGGTGGATCTGCTTTCCATAAAATTTACAAAACTCCAAGATAAGACCCATGCGGAATTTCTGTCAAATACCCGCCAATAACATAAAAAAGAAAGATTAAAATTAATTTATCATATTTTAATTTTATTTATTTATATTCGTAAATATATATATATATATATATATATATATATATATATATATATATATATATATATATATATATATATAAAGATCTATTTATATTTAAGTGTGCTTGTTTTATTGTAAATATATTGTGTACAGGCATTTTCAAGGAATGCTGCCGTTAAATACGATTGGAAAACATTTGTAAAAGGGCATGGTTTCTTGCAGAAGCACAAGTAAAATTGACAGTACTGGTAATATTCTAGCACTATTGATAAAAAATGATAAAATATAAGTGCCCTCAAATAATTAGAAATATTATAAACATAAATACATATATATATATATGGATTATTAAATATTGATACTTTTTATATATAAACATAAATAGATAGGGCATTAAGGTGTTATAATGAAACAATCACGACGGGATTTTCTTAGCATACCACACTTTCGGTAGGAAATATCTCCATTGCAAAGTTATAATCTTAAAAAATAAAGCTGGTTCACTCCAGTGACAGACAGAAAAATAGAGAGGGATAGAGACAAAGGAATAATAAATCTCAATTTAAAAAGCGGATTGTGGAAAAGCTAAAGATACCTATATTTGGTAATTGATTTACAAAAATAATGAATGTGAGTTTTCTGTCATCTAATCACGTCTTCTCATCTGTTTATGCTTCTGGGGAACGGTCTCGAGCTAAGCAAAGAACAATGCTATTAAGCTTTAATATCCACAGATTTATGCTGAGTGCTCTACAAATGAGTGGAGAATGGACCGAACACTCAATAGACCAGTCGTATTTTTGTCTGTCGAATTCATTCGGAACTTCCCATCGAGTGGGTTCTATTTTCATATTCAAATTTAAAAAGACGCCATCAATAAGAAAGCCAGATAGTTCATCCTTTAAAGATACAATCAACATAAATCTAACATGCTAAATTGATACAAAATGCGAAAATGCTGTGTCAAACTTCATTCCAATAGTCTACAAAAGTCTCCGCCGGTAGCCACCCGAATCTTATGCGAAGATATACTGCAAAATTAAGGCTCATTGTGAGATAATCTTGCGCATAGTTAGATCGACAAGGTAAAATAAAATGCTGATGAAATTGCCAAAATAAGTCACATGCCGTGAGGATATAAGAGCTCGCATGCAGCATACAAAAGTAAATATATTAACAAGATCACAAAATTAGATATAAAAAGGGCTCCTTCGGCAGCGGACGGAACGTATAATAAACATTAAATAATACCCATGCTTAGATAAAGTGGAAATGAAATATTGAACATTAAAAGAAATACACATAAATACGAACAGGTTTGTAATAATATAGCAAAACACAGCCTGTCGAATGCTAGTCAACTAGGTCTGCAAGGAAGAAAATGCAAAATCAAAACTAAGTTGTAAAGTTTACAGGCAAAGAAGCTAGGCTCTCGATTTCAGACTTCCTTCTCAGTAAATAAAAGTAAGATGGCTATTTTTATTTAAATTTAGAGAAAGGACTGATGACTATCCATCAAATCAATGAAAATCTTGAAAATTGTTCCAATGAACCAAGTATGAAAATTGGAATAAAGGATTATAAAAATTTATTAATTAATCAAATCAACGTTAAATAAAACTTCGATCTATTATAGCTACCAAACTAGTTAAAATGCAATACCTAATCACATAGATATTTTCTCTCTCACACACAAACATATATATATATATATATATATATATATATATATATATATATATAATGGAATCGTAGAAGGACTTGAAGTATATTTAAATAGTTGATATAACATAATCTATGTATAAGATTTTAAAGACCATGCATTTACTAGGTCATGGTTTACGATTTATTTGGAAAACACGCAGGAGCAGCACGGCATTTCATATTTATTTACTGACAAACAGTAAAATGTTTTGCCATGAAGTAAACGCACATCCTATGTAACAACGTTTGCTACATGACAATATATGAAAACAAAATAAAGTTCTGGCGTTAGGTTTTTCTAGAGACCAGACCAACGCTGAGTAATTTACAAATAGGACTGAAATTATGGACTATACCTATCATATGCACGTTAAAAGCCCTATCGTCACTGTTCAACAATGAGTATTAGTTGTAGTACAGAACGAAACATTAATAAAAGTGCAATTTTAGACAAAAATATTCATCCATGCCTACTGCCGCAGTCACAATATATCTCATCCACAAAAGTAAGTGAATGAATCTGTATTCACTGTTCCTTACGCATGTCAACTCTGTGTATTTTGGGCGAGCGGATGATTGCTAACTTGAAAGTAGAATAATGTGATTCCCTGTATAGTATAGTGGTTCAGTCAAAATCACACTTAAACTGACATAAAAGCAACCAGCCAAACGCAAGATACCAAATGTTTGGTCCATTTCATGGAAAGAGATGTCCATCACCGTCGTCAATCCAAGTTATTTACTCTGTTTTAGACATTAAGAGTCCCTGAGGATTTTCATTGCTATATCAAAAATAATTGTTAATTTTTTATGGTGATTATCGACCGCCAATGCCATCGTTTTTCTGTATCTGCAAACATTTTCTTGGGGCTTACAAAAATATGTTCCTAGAGAAAAATTATGTAGTCTGAATAGCAATGAAAACCACCAAGCTGTCTGGATATCTTGATTAATCATTCTAAGCATCCATATTCGCCTTTCATGGTTTTTAGTGTATCTGGAATCATCATCTGCTCACGACAACACAATGCTACAGAGCAGCTACAGTAATATGCCATTTAACTTGTAACCTGTTCTGCAACATTGTATTATCGTGAGCTGATGATGATTTCCGATATACTAAATCAAAAATTCCTTAATAGATCTAAAATACCAAATGTTAATCCAAATATCACGAAAGACAAATATGAATTCTTACATTTTGATGGATACACTGAGCACAAAATTTTGAAGAATCAGCATGTATTTATTTGGTCAATAATGTATAAGGACAAAACGAATGCTCGAAAATAAAGTACTCCGATTGCAAAAATATCAGCGATTTTTAGACAAAAGATACACAATGCATATACCTTTATCAAGGTAAAACGTTTGCAATCATACAATCCAAAGGTAAAAAACGACAATTTTATACGAAACACACCAATAAAAGCACGCATATATATAAATAAATATATATTGGATTAAGTATTGAAAAAACTATACAAAGCACTAATAATCGATACTTGTAAAGTCGGAACTGAGAACACAAAATTGACTTATACTCGATAAGTAAATGTGCGCACAGTATATAGGAGACGAATGTTTTAAATAAATAACAAAGAAAATAATTTATCTCAAATGCAAATCTCAATATCAGGAAAGATCTGCTAGCATGTGATTTGATTCAAATTCAACAATGACGATAAAAAATCCAGAATTTTTCCAACAATTCCAAATTTAGAAGATAACACACTTACTACTTTTTGACTAGACTTGGTGTATACAATAAATCAATAAAATGCTAACAGATAAATCTGATATTGGCGATGTCTAGCTGAATATGAGTTAGAATTCTATTAAACGATATGAGAATTTTTACTACTGCAGACTTGAATTGTGACAGCCAAGTAAACATATATTAGGTGTAACGTAGAAAAACATTCGCGTTGCCACTAGGCAATTTGATTAACCTCATGAGATGAGCATGGTACAGCGAATAATTGTAGAAACACTTTTACAGAAAATATTTCATTGCAATGTAAGTAAATGATCATTAACAAAAAGCCAACCAAATATGCATAAATGAAAAAAACGATCGAAACGAAAAAACACTACTGTTTGATTCAAACTTTTAAACACCGACCAGCTGCATCAACTGATCATCTTTTGCGATAAAGGAATAAAAACAAACATAAAGACAGAATCCATATGACAAAGTTTTTTTTGAGAATCATTC
>JAQBSW010008574.1:0-33412 GCA_029291075.1 Eudiplozoon nipponicum
CAGTTGTGACCAGAAGGATAAACCAAATGCAGCAGGAACGGAAAGTATAACCTCATGCACATTCGTTTCGTGCTTACTGGCGACTCATCAGTAGGAGCCGGTATTACGCCCTTTAACCACTATATATTTGGTAGAAGAATGTGGAATAATAGGACGGTACAATCTCCTAGACGAATGTATAAACCTGTAATAGTGAAGCTAACATAATCTAAAGTCAACGACAATGCGGCTTCAATGCTAACTCACACTATATAATATATATACCGAGTCTGTAAAGGATACTAACACTATGGCTATTGTGTTAGTAACTGATACCTTTTTTGAAATCGATGAGTACCGGATACTAGCACTATGGTTTCCGAGTCGGTACATGATACCAACCTGATGGATATAAATTTATGCTAAAGTTCACCCAAATTGAGAATTACAACAATTTCCGAACACCTGTTACTCCAGTTAAACCATACACTGTGGCCTTCATCGATATCAGTTATCACATTTCGCGGTAAGCATGACATCATTCAATTCAATATATTACAGTTAATACTGTTTGTTGCGAAGAGCTAATATATATGCAAGTATGTATTAGGTTTTGCGAACCTAGTAACAAATTAGTTTAGTTGTGACCAGAAGGATAAACCAAAGGCAGCATGAACGGAAAGTATAATCTCATGCACATTCGTTTCGTGCTTACTGGCGACTCATCAGTAGGAGCCGGTATTACGCCCTTTAACCACTATATATTTGGTAGATAAATGTGGAATAATAGGACGGTACAATCTCCTAGACGAATGTGTAAACCTGTAATAGTGAAGCTAACATAATCTAGAGTCAACGACAATACGACTTCAATGCTAACTCACACTATATAATATATATACCGAGTCTGTAAAGGATACTAACACTATGGCTATTGTGTTAGTAGCTGATACCTTTTTAAAATCGATGAGTACCAGATACTAACACTATGGTTTCCGAGTCGGTACATGATACCAACCTGATGGATATAAATTTATACTAAAGTTCACCCAAATTGAGAATTACAACAATTTCCGAACACCTGTTACTCCAGTTAAACCATACACTCTGGCCTTCATCGATATCAGTTATCACATTTCGCGGTAAGCATGACATCATTCAGTTCAATATATTACAGTTAAATACTGTTTGTTGCGAAGAACTAATATATATGCAAGTATGTATTAGGTTTTGCGAACCTAGTAACAAATTAGTTCAGTTGTGACCAGAAGGATAAACGAAAGGCAGCATGAACGGAAAGTATAATCTCATGCACATTCGTTTCGTGCTTACTGGCGACTCATCAGTAGGAGCCGGTATTACGCCCTTTAACCACTATATATTTGGTAGAAGAATGTGGAATAATAGGACGGTACAATCTCCTAGACGAATGTGTAAACCTGTAATAGTGAAGCTAACATAATCTAAAGTCAACAACAATGCGACTTCAATGCTAACTCACACTATATAATATATATACCGAGTCTGTAAAGGATACTAACACTATGGCTATTGTGTTAGTAACTGATACCTTTTTTGAAATCGATGAGTACCGGATACTAACACTATGGTTTCCGAGTCGGTACATGATACCAACCTGATGGATATAAATTAATGCTAAAGTTCACCCAAATTGAGAATTACAACAATTTCCGAACACCTGTTACTCCAGTTAAACCATACACTCTGGCCTTTATCGATATCAGTTATCACATTTCGCGGTAAGCATGACATCATTCAATTCAATATATTACAGTTAAATACTGTTTGTTGCGAAGAACTAATATATTTGCAAGTATGTATTAGGTTTTGCGAACCTAGTAACAAATTAGTTCAGTTGTGACCAGAAGGATAAACCAAAGGCAGCATGAACGGAAAGTATAATCTCATACACATTCGTTTCGTGCTTACTGGCGACTCATCAGTAGGAGCCGGTATTACGCCCTTTAACCACTATATATTTGGTAGAAGAATGTGGAATAATAGGACGGTACAATCTCTTAGACGAATGTGTAAACCTGTAATAGTGAAGCTAACATAATCTAAAGTCAACGACAATGCGACTTCAATGTTAACTCACACTATATAATATATATACCGAGTCTGTAAAGGATGCTAACACTATGGCTATTGTGTTAGTAACTGATACCTTTTTTGAAATCGATGAGTACCGGATACTAACACTATGGTTTCCGAGTCGGTACATGATACCAACCTGATGGATATAAATTTATGCTAAAGTTCACCCAAATTGAGAATTACAACAAGTTCCGAACACCTGTTACTCCAGTTAAACCATACACACTGGCCTTCATCGATATCAGTTATCACATTTCGCAGTAAGCATGACATCATTCAATTCAATATATTGCAGTTAAATACTGTTTGCTGCGAAGAACTAATATATATGCAAGTATGTATTAGGTTTTGCGAACCTAGTAACAAATTAGTTCAGTTGTGACCAGAAGGATAAACCAAAGGCAGCATGAACGGAAAGTATAATCTCATTCACATTCGTTTCGTGCTTACTGGCGACTCATCAGTAGGAGCCGGTATTACGGTTTTTAACCACTATATATTTGGTAGAAGAATGTGGAATAATAGGACGGTACAATCTCCTAGACGAATGCGTAAACCTGTAAAAGTGAAGCTAACATAATCTAAAGTCAACAACAATGCGACTTCAATGCTAACTCACACTGCATAATATATATACCGAGTCTGTAAAGGATACTAACACTATGGCTATTGTGTTAGTAACTGATACCTTTTTTGAAATCGATGAGTACCGGATACTAACACTATGGTTTCCGAGTCGGTACATGATACCAACCTGATGGATATAAATTTATGCTAAAGTTCACCCAAATTGAGAATTACAACAATTTCCGAACACCTATTACTCCAGTTAAACCATACACTCTGGCCTTCATCGATATCAGTTATCACATTTCGCGGTAAGCATGACATCATTCAATTCAATATATTGCAGTTAAATACTGTTTGTTGCGAAGAGCTAATATATATGCAAGTATGTATTAGGTTTTGCGAACCTAGTAACAAATTAGTTCAGTTGTGACCAGAAGGATAAACCAAAGGCAGCATGAACGGAAAGTATAATCTCATGCACATTCGTTTCGTGCTTACTGGCGACTCATCAGTAGGAGCCGGTATTACGCCCTTTAACCACTATATATTTGGTAGAAGAATGTTGAATAATAGGACGGTACAATCTCCTAGACGAATTTGTAAACCTGTAATAGTGAAGCTAACATAATCTAAAGTCAACGACAATGCGACTTCAATGCTAAGTCACACTATAAAATATATATACCGAGTCTGTAAAGGATACTAACACTATGGCTATTGTGTTAGTAACTGATACCTTTTTTGAAATCGATGAGTACCGGATACTAACACTATGGTTTCCTAGTCGGTACATGATACCAACCTGATGGATATAAATTTATGCTAAAGTTCACCCAAATACAATTTAAACAATAAATTTTTGCGCGTGTGGTGGTAACAATTCTTTAAATCAAGTTTGCTGGCTTGAAGTAAATAGCAATCCCATTGTATTTACCCAGTCGTCAAACAACATAGCAAACGTATTGAGGAGATGCGAAAAACGTGGCCGACGAAACGTAATTTATTGAGCCTTATTTGTTTCTCTAACGAGGAGCACTTGTTGGTCGATACAATTATACGTTTACGGATGTCAGCTTCAGCTATTCGTTGTTATTAACCTATATGTGCTATGCTTCACCTACAACAGAGGTCGAATGCCTGGATGTGTCTAAAATTCTCATCTTTAAGGGTCCAAGTCTCACTAGCGGTTAATAAATCTGCGTGTACAGATGCATTGCAGCGCAATACCGTTAAGGTAGAGTGAATTACTCGCGTTTCACTGTAAATGACAAAGGTTAGAGGACCCTACTGTGGATTTCGTAATTCTCATGTTCACCTCGTCAGACATATTGCCTGATTTATTGATAGAGCTGCCAAGGTATGTAGAGCTGTTAACATTACCCAAATCTTCACTCTGCAGTCGCAGAGTTGTAGTGATTAGTTGGTGATCCTGTATAAGTACCTCAAATTTAGGGGCTGAGTATTTCATACCGAAAAACGGAATAACGTCTGCTAATCTATTCAATGTGGCCTGAGCAGAATCTCAGTCATCGCATAGTAATACGATATCGTGATCAGAGTCAAGATCGACTAGTCTACCGCCCAGAAGAACTTCGACACCTGCATCCTGAACGAATGTAAGAGTATTGTTCATAATAGCATCTTTCACTAATTTTTTTTTAAAAATGGAGAAAGTAGATGGCCTTTACGCACACCAATGATGGTTGTAAAATTCCGTATTAATTTTGTGTATAAATTAACGCGTCCAGAAGTATTTGTGCAGAGCGCCCGTATAATATTTAAAAATTTGTTAGGTGTCCTTGCAAAATTCCGGCCTGACGACCGGCTGGCACAAGCTAGTCAGTCCGGAAATGGTAACATGAACCTTGCCGGGTCTAACTGGGACACAACTGTCATCCCGTTTCATTTGAAGCCTCGAGTTTGGTCTAATTGCGCAATAAATTTTATTGTTAAATGGGGGAGTGACGGAATGAGAGCAAGCGTGCCAGACGCGAAGAGCAAGTTTCGGCTGCCGAAGGAAACTTTGGCCACTGCCATCTGGGCAGATACTGTTCATCAGCCTTAGTTGGCAGACGATCTAAGAGAAGGAAAACTCGGAACACAAACCATCCTCACTAGGAATTGGCGACCTAGTGTTCCTTTACAGTCCACGTATAACCACGAACCACTTATGGTTATATGGCATTGAAAAATTAGTCACTTTTGGCTTTTGTATGGCTGGGCATGTTGATGATGACGCTAGTTTTTGATAGAATATCGCACAGAACGTTACGATCCACTGAGACAAATGCATAGCTGAATTCTAGAAAGACGACAATTTGGGGACTGCGATATACATGTCGTTGTTCAAGAGCTTGCCTTGGGTAGAAATATAGTCTATACAACCTCGTCCTGACCGGAATCCGGCTATTTCTTCCCTACTATGTGTTTCACTCGAGGCAAAGAACCTAGATACGTCTTGTGTCAAGCTTTTGCCACGATGGTTATAACACGAACTACGATGGCCTTATTTGATGAGAAGGATGAGGGTCGACTCATTCCAAGCTAGCGGCGCCGTCTCCTCATTTCATATAAAACGAAACTGGTTAATTAACGCACCTGAAATTATATCCCTGCAGTTTTGAGACATTTAGAAAATAGGCTTGTATTCCGTGTTTCTAACTCTGGATGTTCAAGATTAACTATGCACACTGTTGATATGGAAATTGGAAATAATGCCACTGTCCAAGAAAATTGATCTTTGAAGAGTGCAGCCAACCTATCAAGACGAATAGTTTTATCAGTTATTAGATGGTTGTCACTACCATTTATAGTTTCGCGCGGATATGTTTGCAAAAATAGCGGCTATTACCTGATGCGAACGCTTCTTCCATTCCTTTGGCGATTCTGTCCCAATAGGAGTCGAGATCGACGTTTATACTGCGCTTATTTTGGTTTTCTTACAACTCTGCGTTTGTTGTTGTAAACCTAGCTTGCTGGAATTTCGTGCCTCGTTTCGAGTATCTCCATAGATTTTACAAAGAGTCGGGAGTCTACAATGTCACGTACAGTTGTCTATGCATCGACAACGTAAATGTGCATGTTCCGAGGCGACGCGTATTCTAAAACTAACGGCAATTCTGGATGCAACCACGTCATCTCTAATTTATCGTCACATAATCGATTTGAGTCAGCCATTACCTGGGGGCCTGAGAGCGCCATGCGGGAACAAGCCTTAAACTACGTCGGGAATTTTTGCTACATACGTACAATCCATTATCCGTGCGGCTAATCAAAATTGTGTAGCAAATGATTTCGTACAATGGCATAATATTATCCTCCGCTGGATTGGCAAGATTTCCCATCTAATGAGTTGTAGAAGTTGTAACAATAAAATAAATCAAAGCAATTTTTAAGCTGCTTTTGTGCATACATTTCGTTCTAATTGAACTAAATAATAAAGGGGCGCAAGATGGTAAATAGATAAATGTACAAATATTAACCTTGAGCAACCAAGAATATATCAAAGATAAATGTTTCATTTTGGAGTATCATAGCTTGCACGAAAATGTGGCAAATGATTTCAAACAATGGAAAAATATTATGCACGCCTGGTTTTGCAAGATTTCATATGTAAGGGGGGGAGCGCATCGATAAAGTAAATCAAAACATTTATGAGGTTGCTTTTGTATTGACATTTTGTTCTATTTCAACGAAATTATTAAGGAGTGCAATTTGGCAAGTAGATAATTGTACAAATATTAACTTTGCGCAACTAAGAATATACCAAAGACAAATATTTCATTCTGGAGTATCAAAGATTGAACTAAAATGTGGCAAATGATATTTTTAAATGCCAACAATAATGCACAATAATGTTGAAAACGGTCTACTGGATGAATTGCCTTTTCTACACCAAACAATTCTTAGTTTATACTGACATATGCAAGTAGTTAATGGATCAGGTGCTTATATCAATATCGCAACCTTGATTATAGTAATTGTTATCACTGCCTGCGCAATTAACGTTCGTTTCATATGAGGCGACTGGCGGTAGTTTGGCTCTGTTATTCGAGGACTGGTTAAGTACAATGGGATTGGTGTTTACTTCAAGCTTGCAAACTCTATTTTAAAGAATATGAGGCATTGTTTTTTAGCAAGATTTCCTATTGTATAGAAGATGCGCATGGGTAAAATTGATCATAAATTTTCTTAGGACTACTTTATTTTAAATATTTTATTCTATTTTTACTAAATTATCAATATATGAATTATTGATAGATTATATACATATATATATATATATATATATATATATATATTAACCTTGCGCATCCAGGACTATATTCCTCTTTAATTTTTACAAGAATAATGCCATAACTAGCATGTAAATTGGATATCTGAAGTCAATCAAAGCCACAATGTAGGCAAGTGGGGCATTTGTGAATGTGATTGTAACTTTTCCTTATGTGGACTATGCTTTACCTTTCTTTGTATTTTTTCAATTTTTTTGCAATATCTAATACCAATTTGGATAAATATTAGCTCGCTGCACAAAAGCATATATCACTTTATTTGTTTCGCCTAATAATATCATAGCTATCATGGAAATTGGACAAATAATTTCGACCGTCCAAACAGTGTAAAGCTTGTTGTGGTAACAAGTTTTAAGAATTATTTAAATCAAGTTTGCGAGCTTGAAATAAGCACCAATCCAATTGTATTTAATTAATCGTCGAAGAACAGAACAAAACTACCACCAGTCGTACGCACTAACGCGTTTCGACCTCCCATGACCGCGTGCGACTGGCGGTAAGTTTGTTATGTTGTTCGACGACCGGTTAAATACTTTGGGATTGGCGTTTACTTAAAGTTCGCAAATTTGTTACCACCTTCCGCGCATTCATTGATTGTTTAACGTTTAAGAATGAACGATGCCACGTGCATATGAAGTTATACCTTTTGCTTTTGCTGTCTTTAGCTTATCCTCTTGATTCAACTTCAACCATCTTATTGCTGAGTAGACAGTACCGAATACATATCCATACCGTTATCAAAATCACTGTATTGTAACATACTTTGAACAAAAGTATGGCGCTCCAGTCGTTTATTTACTCTAATTAAACGAACATTGGTTGCGCGGGTGTTGATAACAATTATTATAATCAAGGTTGCGGTCTTGATGTGAGCACCTAACCCATTAATTACTTACATATGTCGGTATAAACTACACTATACAATTCTTAGTTTATACTGACATATGTAAATTTATTTACTCTGTTTGCATTACATACTTAGTTTGGAGGCCCAATTTTCTTTATAATTCATAAAGTGAACTGTCTCATATCTGAGTTAGTCCTGGAGTGGTTCATTGGATAAGGTTTCGTTTTACGATGAAATTCGCAAGCTTACCTGGGGTTTTGTGCGCGAAAATCAAACTCATTTTATGTTCACATGGTAGTTCCGCAAGACTAAATTTTGTCTAGATTTAGTAACTCGATTTGTATTGGAAAGCGATGTAAATATCTAAAAGCTTCGTCAAGAGATCTGTCCAAGAGTGATAGCTATGCCGATGATCGACCTGCTGTCTAACGTTTTACCTTCCGATGAAAAAAATCTACGACAGCATGTCGTAATTTAAATACGCTTCGTGATCAGTAAGATGCGAAATTCACTAACACTGTGTATGCCACGTAATTCAGAATCTCCGTTTACTTGCTAGGCTAATTGGGTAGATAATTGAAACAAATATCACATAAAGCAAATGAACTCCAGTTACGTCAAGTACCCATTATGTACCTAACCGGACTACTTGATGAGAGACATTTGATTTTTATGCAATTTTTTGTTGATACTGCCAACATAAATATAAAATTAAATCCTACCGCAATAATCAAGTTCTATATATATATATATATATATATATATATATATATATATTGATCGTTTCTATTTTCACCATTTCTAAAAATGTAAGAACAAACAACGTACTCCATGGAATAACATTTATTAATAAATCTTATTTCTACCTAAATTACAGTCATTGTTCTGGATTTGTTAGTATATTCGTTCATCCAATCCCACTGTACATTTGTCGTAATAATAATTCAAAAAGAAATTAAATTGGACTGGAACAAAGACATAACTGACATGCCTTTAAAAATAGCCAACGCTTCGCAAAATAAGACGCATACATCAATTACGGACTCAATTACAATGAAAGCGATGACACACCAAATGACGTTTACACAAAAGGAGTGGTCTAAATTGTGCAAAAGTAGTGGTCTAAATTGCAAAAAACAAAGGCTAACATAACGAAGAGGAGATTGGTTACAACAAATGTACAGTAGGATTGGATGAACGAATATACTAACGAATCCAGAACAATGGCTGTAGATACTGGTGGAAATAAGATTTATTAATAAATGTTATTCCATGGAGTACGTTGTTTTGTTCTTTATATATATATATATATATATATAATATATATATATATATATATACTTTACTTTACTTTACTGTGGCTGACTCCTTTTAGAGGATAAGCCGGCTCCATTTCATGGAGTTTCTTGGGAATTTGGTACAAGTGGTGTCCCCTCACCACTCGGCTTTTTGATCGAGGACGCACCTCTAGCCTTGGCACATCCAAGCGCAGTCTGCAAGGCAGCAGTAAGTTGCATGGTTGCCGGTGGCTGTTGAGAGCTCATCTGCCATTCGGAAGTACGGGGTACTGTCCAGGAGTCCATGTAATCCTGTGGCTGTTGAACCCTTTTGTGGCGGGAAACACACGCCGAGTCATGGTGCCGTCGTCGGGCTCATGTGGTATTTTATAGGAGATCCGATTTCCGGTCGGAAATCCACTACGCCCTGGTGACACTACCGCCATAGCCCCGTTAGCCCATGTACGATCGGCCATCGAGACATGGTTGACACCGTCGTACCACGTTGAGGAGGGGATGGACTTTACGACGGATATATATATATATATATATATATATATATATATATATATATATATATATATATAACTAGAGCCATAAGCCATGTAATCATCAAATCTTATTTATATATATTTTAGTTAGGAAGAAAAAACGCATTAATAATGAAGTGAAAATTGGCCATTTAGTTCGAGACTACTAAACTTCACTTTACAATATTTCATTTGTATACATCCTGGGTTTCCATTAGATTATGCGAGCTGATTAGTATATATGTGTGTGTGTCTGTTTGCGTGTAGGGGACTTCCTCGTGGTATTGCAAAGTGATGTCTGAGATCGTTTTATTCTTTTATTGATGTCTTGAGAGTTAACCAACGGTTCTCGTTGTTGACGGTTACGTATACCAATGTTTATTTACTCGAGTGTCGTGTTTTTGTATCGCCTTGTTCATCAATCTTGTCCTGTCCCCTTGGTAACAGCGCTGGATGTGCGAATTATGGTGTTTTCGAATTTCTGTTGTTGCACGGTGTTCATATTGCTGCGTTAATCACTCATCTTGTTGTGCATTTTCAGGCACTATCATGGATACCGCAACGAACAACCTCCACTACACTTTTTACCTGATTTTCGGATTGCGTACCGAAATATTTGAATCCACTGTCATCATGATTTTTGCAGATATTTCTGGCTCCAATTACGGAGCCCTTTTTCAATGCCAAACACATCACACACTTAGTTGACAATCAATATGTCAAGTGGAAATATTAATTTAAACCGCCTCATTTATACTTGATTTTAGATCTCTTAAGCATAACGTTTTTTATAAAAATGTTAGGAAAGTGTATGTTAAATTGGTTTGTGTATGTGTCTACATGTATACACTCTTCGCAATGAGATTACAGTGATATAATGACAATTAATGACAACTCACTAGATAAGCGTACGTCATGCCTGTGTGTATGTGTTCTCGTTTGTTTTGAATTGAGGAGTAATCAGTTAATGCAAGTGTACACCTCCACTACACGTAGCTATTTCCGCTTCTTGCTTTGAAAAACGCGATATCCGAATGGCCAGTAGTATGATTTTTTTAAATCAATGTACTCACCTATTGCCATCTATGCTTTTTCTGAAGTGCTCTTGAATTTGATTATTTACTCAAACTGAAAATCGCACGGTGTATGCATGAAAGACATTAGAATGCTCGATTCCTGGTTAACCTTTTTCATTTCTGATTAGCGGACATTCAATTTTACAAGAAGTTCAGTTTTTTATTTGGTATCCGAGTAGTCAGTACTTGTTTAATTATTTAACTGTTAGATACCGTTTGCGGCGGAGAACTAATGTATATATTCAAGTATGTATTAGGTGTTGCGAACCAGGTAACAAATTAGTTTTACTATGACAAGAAGGATAAACCAAAGGCAGCATGAACGAAAAGTATAGTCTCATGCACATTCGTTTCGTGCTTACTGACGACTCATCAGTAGGAGGCGGTATTGCGCCCTTTACCCACTAGACATTTTGGTGAGGAATGTGGGAAAATAGGACGGTACAATCTCATATACGAATGTATAAGCCTGCAGTAGTGAGGCTAACCTCAAATAAATTCTTCGACAATGCGGCTTCAAATCCAACTCACTACATATAATATATATAGCTTGTCTATAAAGGGTACTAACACTATGGCTTATGTGTCAGTAACAGATACCAAGATTATTGTACCGAAAATGTACATGGTACCAACACTAAAGTTGCCGAGTCGATTTATGTTACCAACACGATGGATTTCAATGTATGCTAAAGTTCAACAAAATTGAGAATTACAACTATTTCTAAAAACCTGTTACTTCAGCAAACGTGGGGAAATAGCATTTCATAGCATACACTGTAATCCATTGTGTTGTTACCATGCACCATTTCGGTACCATAATTTTGGTATCGAATATTAACGCAATAACCCCAGTATTGATACCCTTTAAAGACGTGGTATTTATATTATATATAGTTCGTTGACTTTGAAGTGGCACTGCCGAAGACATTGTATGAGGTTAGTTTTACTACTGCAGGTTTACACATTCGTATAGGAGATTGTATCGATCTATTTTCCCATATTCCTCATCCAAATATATAATGGACTCCTACTGATGAGTCGCCATTAAGAAGGAAACGAATGTGCACATGAGATTATACTTTCCGTTCATGCTGTCTTTGGTTCATCCTTCTGGTCACAACTGAACTAATTTGTTGCTAGTTGCGCGACACCTAATTCGCAATTATTGTTTTAATTCTTCGAATACAAATTTTTGATAATGCATTCAATGTAGTGGAAAAATAGACATTTTTTTAGCTTTTGTGACTAAAGATTTTTTGTCACTTAAACTATATGTATACTTCGTTTAATATTTAGAGGTGCCTGTTTGCTAGAAAAGAATAATAACTGGTCTGTGAGAATGGAATTTCTATAATTAACTGATCTGTGTTGTGACCAGCACATAAATTTTAATGGTCAGATGCTTTTAAGAAAATATTTTGGATACCTTTATTTGTATCCTCCTTTAGTCCAAAATATTCACAAGCCTTCGAAATAGGCTAGTTTAGCAAGTATATATATATATATATATATATATATATATATATATATATATATATATATATATATATATATTGATTTTAAGTCTAATGGAAGGATTTTGATTACATGTATTTTGTCAGTATGAACTCGAAATTGCATCAGGTGTTAAAGGCAATTCATCCAGTTGACCGGTTTCGTCCTTATAGGTAACCCTTCAAGTAAAGTCAAGCATTTTCGCGGATGGTGTAGTGGACAGAGTCTGACTCCGCAGCATGTGTGCTTCCGTTCGAGTCCCGTCCGTAGCCAATTCTGGACAGTACTTGAAGAGTTCCCATGTTGGGCGACACTTGTCTACTTGACGGATTGTCTGTGCTGTCTGATTCAATATTTAGTTTAAACTGATAAAAGGCATGTCATAAAATCCTGTCACGTGACTTGAAGTCAAAATAACTTTCCCAATTTGTAGGGTGTCTGTTGTATAATGAGACCGGGGGTGGCTAGATAAGAACTTAAAGTCCTATGAGATCCAAATAGGTTGCAACTGAATGAATGGATAACTAGTAAACGTAAGTTGGGATATGACTTAAAATTGCGTGTAGTATGCGAAACGAGCGGCGCAATGGATGTTCTCAGACTAGAAGAATATGTTATGATATATATACATATATATATATATATATATATATATATATATATATATGTTATATGATATATAATTACCTGATCTGAAAAGTCAGATTTGGCACGCATGTCATATGCCTGGTAATACATGGTATATTTAATTCTATTTTATGCTACTTACTGAGGGTTTGTTTAGTGGAAATTCATTGTGGTCTAATGTATTCAATGTGCACAAGGGGTCGAGAATTATGCCCCGTAACAAATGAGGTAGCGTTCCTAGTCGGTTCCATTAATTTGCATCAAATTTGTCCTTGGTGGTACAGAAAATGGTGATAAAAATCGGCAGAATCAACGGATGAAGCACAATGTAAATTTAAGAGGAGCCTATCCATCTACCTTTAGCAGGATTAAGATTAAAACTGCCGGTGCAACTGGCTAATTAACGCCTATCCACATTAAAATATACGATGAATTGACATGAGTAAACAAGAAACCAAAGCTAGCTAGTTAAGCTAAATTAATGTAAGCCAATGTTTTTCAAGTAGGCCAATAGACGATAAACAGAACTTTTGAATTTCATTGGTGGTTCTCTCGACCAATTACAAATGAGCTGTAAATGGTAGGAGCCATTGGCTTTGGGGTTAATTGCAATAGTGCAAAGCATTATATTCAGTTATTTGAATAGGGTTTTCGCACTTGAGGCAAGCACCAATACGAGTTTATTTATGCAATCGTGCGACTTAGCAAAACTATCATCAGTCTTTCGTGCGTTTCAGCATTCCATGATCATTATGTTATTTTGCAATTTTGCTTATGAAACAAACAGCACTATTTCACTCGACGAAATTGACTTGACGGATATAAAGACGGTTTTATATGGTTTGTTGCGGAGAGCTAATATATGTTCAATTGTGAATTAGGTGTTGCGACTCTAGTAAAGAAACCAAAGTCAGTATGAACGAAAGGTATAATCCCACATACTTGTGCGTTTCGTGCTAACCGACAATTCATCGGTAGGTGCCAATACTACGCTCCATACCCACTATGTATTTGGTCAAGGAAATTCGGGACCGTCCAACTGTACTAAATTTCATGAAAAAATAAATATTGTGTATGGGGCGTAGTACCGGCACCTACTGATGAATTGTCGGTAAGCACGAAACTCATTTGTATGTAGGATTATACCTTTCGTTCATGCTGACATTGATTTACCATTGCTGGTCCTATGCTAACTAATTCGTTACTATTGTTATAATCAAGGTTGCGGTCTTGATATAAGCACCTGACCCATTAATTACTTTACATATGTCAGTATAAACTAAGAATTGTATGGTGTAGAAAAGGCAATTCATCAAGTAGACCGGTTTTGTCCTTATTGGGAACTCATCACGTACTGGCCAGAATTTGCCGCGGACAGGGCTCGAATCTGGGCACGTCTGCTTCCGAATTAGCTGCTCTATCCACTAACCTAACGGAAAGGTTAGAGAACCAGATTCCTAAGTAGACGTACCCAGGTTCGAGCCCTGGCCGCGGCAAATTCTGGCCAGTACATGATGAGTTCCCAATAAGTACGAAACCGGTCTACTGGATGAATTGCCTTTTCTACACTATACAATTCTTAGTTTATACTGACATATGTAAGTAATTAATGGGTCAGGTGTTTATATCAAGACCGCAACCTTGATTATAATAATTTTTATCACCGCCCGCGCAACCAATGTTATTTTAATTTGTTACTAGGTTCGCAACTCCTAATACGCAATAGCAAAGCCGTTTATTTGTTTCTTCTACCTGTTGATAATATGAAACCATCTCCGACACAAATAAGAATAAGTCACATTTCTAAAAACTTAGCTGTTTATTGAATCAGTTCATCGCCGCTGTCAGGAAAGTAGCTGACAACGCTAATGGAATCAAAAACTGCACCATATTAAGAAAATTTACAATGGTCAAAACGGAACATTTGTCTAATCTGAGCAAAGGGAGATTACTTGTTTGAAACTGCATGCTGTACGCTAATGTTACATGCGCAAGTTTCACCAAAAACAAACCCACTGGCGCGAGCAATAATAAAATGTAAGTAAAAAAGTGAATTATTAGGTTGATATGCAACAGAAAAGTTAAATACAATGCACAATTCCACTAATATTTGAAATTTGCAAGCCGCACTCGAGACAGACAAAATCGGGGTTGGGGGGGGCGAGTTATTCATTGTGGAAAATAGCTTTTAATTAAAATCGATAAATATCGGTTGACAAGATAACCGGTTTGCTTATCCTGTTAGGCTGAGGAGACAAGCTGAAATCGATTGTTGATTAAGTGGAGCCGTGCTACTTCTTGCATTAAAGAAATAGACTTTGCAAACCTTTTAAAATACACACACTTCGATTAGGGAGTTTATTCGCTAAACTATTCACAGAGCGAGCACACATTCGGAGTCGAAATAAATTGTCGAAATTTTTAAAAAAACCGAAAGAAAAATGTTCAAAAACATGTCCTAGTGTAGGCCAACATAATAAATCTTTGTTAAGCTAGCAATTCTCAATGTATTTGTATAATGTAAGTGATAATGGATGTAATTGATTTAGGCTCAGATCAGCGCAGGATACGAAATTCGTAGCTGGCAAGACAAAGTACTGAATTTACAAAAGGCAATAAAAAAAAGAAATACTCGGGATAGTCTGCTTTAAGCAGGAAATTTCCAGCCGTATTGCATCATGCATTGACTAGCAGCGCAACCTGTGCTCAGAAGAAAAAAACAAAGATAAACGGAAAATAGATTTGAAAATTACTAAATGCCCAAAAATTCACGATATCTGGAAAGACAAGATACTAGTTTATACATATATTTAAAGAAAAACAGCATATATATATATATATATATATATATATATATATATATATATATATATATATATATATATATATATATATATATATATATATATATATATATATATATATATATAATGAGATTGAGAGCGATGAATATCACCATTTAATAATTGGGATTAAGATTATTGTAGATAAATAGGTCAATTTAATTCGTTAATACCTGACAAAAAGCATGACGTTAAATATAATTTTCATTCAATATGATAAAAATTCTGATTTTGGAAAATCTTTACATTTCCCATTATTATGCAATTATGTATTAGGTATTGCGCATCTAGTAAAAGGTCAGTCTGTTTGATTTCTTATCTGTTTCTTCGCTTGATCGCTTTGTCTATGCATAAAATTCTCAATAGCAAATTTTGAAATATATATATATATATATATATATATATATATATATATATATATATATATATATATATATATATAAGAACAAAACAACGTACTCCATGGAATAACATTTATTAATAAATCTTATTTCTACCAGTATCTACAGCCATTGTTCTGGATTCGTAGATACTGGTAGAAATAAGATTTATTAATAAATGTTATTCCATTGATACTGGTTCGTTTTATATTTTAAAACAATGAAATTTGTAACGATATATATATATATATATATATATATATATATATATATATATATATATATATATATCCATTAAAATGGACAAGGAAGAAATTTTTAATTTCGTGTTCTAAATAAAGTTGTGCTTCTAAATGATAAATATTTCGTAATTTTTTTTGAAATGTGCCACACAAAAAATATAATTTATTGAAAAGCTGCAAATCAGATGGAACACGTTTTACGATAGTTGTGGGTTTTGAGCCTGGCATCAATAACTGAAATTTTGATATATAGAATTGATTATTTACTTGGGTGAAAAACAGTTATTGAATAGATGAAGGAAAACTTATTTTTGAATATATTAGTTAGATCTTGCTAAAATAGTTCTGCAAAGTTTGAATACAGAAAAGCTAATATTACAGACTGAAGGAACATGGTTTTTCAAATAAATGAATTAGATTTTGTTGAGGTTGTTATAAATATGTCACGTGTGTGTGATTTTAGTTTTGCATTGGTGAGGTATCAAATATTTGCTTACGTTACATGTTTTATGAATTTAACAATAATTGATTGCGCGGGTGGTGGTAACAATTCTTAAAATCAAGTTTGCGAGCTTGAAGTAAACACCAATCCCATCGTATTTAACCAGTCGTCGAACAACATCACAACGCGTCACTGTGTTGCGGCTGGCAGTAGTGTTGTTTTGTTGTTCCACGACGACTGGTTAAATGCAATGGGATTGGTGTTTACTTTAAGCTCGCAAACTTGATTTAAAGAATTTTTTTCTGACTGTTCGACATCTGGTAATTGATGTTGTGTCGGATAACTGCCTATCAAATAGCCTTTGCGAGCTTCATATGTTGAATCACGCAAAGATCGGTTTGATTCCCATTTCCAAGTACGCCTCCGTTTCGTCTTCGTTCAAGCTGGGTCCGGATTCGTCCCTGTGAACGTGTGATTTGTGGCCCGAGGAAGATTTGGGATAAACCAAACCGAAACGTGGCCAGTCAACGAAGATTAGATCGGACCTCATTTCCAGTGGTTAGTAGGTACGATGTTGAAGTCTTTACGGAAGAAAGGAACGAACTCGCAACCAGCCTGAACTAAGACGAAACGGATGCGTACTTGGAAATTGGGATCAATTGGATCATTGCGAAACTGGCAGTGCAAAGCGACGACCCACGAACACAAATCGCGGAGAGTCAACATAATTGCCTATCATACCGTATATTTATTTTCAAGGTTGCGAGTTTGATTTTTTTTTTAAATTGTTATTACAATCCGCGCAAACAATGATCGGTTAATTGAGCGTTAAATGTCAACCGTCTTTTTTTTCTCTCTCTCTTTCTCCATATCTCCTATTTTTTTCAATGCCAAATACACTTTCCGACGCACAAATAGGAAGCTAAGTAACAATATTCATCAACGTCTATTCAATAAATCTATCCAGATTCGAATATCACAATCCACTAATCGAAATCGTTGACCATGTAATCCGAACAGGACAACAATTTGGCACAAATAGATTCTCTTATATATACAAAACAAGGCCAGGTCAATTATTAAACGTAGAGACCCTTTATGAATACTAAAACATTCTGGCAACACGATATATTATTAGTATTAAAAAATCACTGGTTGCGCGAGTGGTGGTACCAATTCTTCAAATCAAGTTTACGAGCTTGAAGTAAACACCAATCCCATTTTGTATTCAACTAGTCGTCGAAAAACTGGCGTGCGACTGGCGGTAGTTCTGTTATTTTGTTCGACGTCTGGTTAAATACAAAATGAAATTGGTGTTTACTTCAAGTTCGCAAACTTGATTTGGGGAAATATTAAAAGTCTGGCGGGGAATAAATTGAAGGAACACGAACATTCAGCAAGCACAACAAATCCAATCTGTACAGACAGCACCAAAAGTGGCAAAAATAAGTTCAGAAAGTTAGAAGACCAGACAACAAACACGTGTCGCGAAGCAAATAACGACTACGGCCTTGGCAAGAACCAGAAGCCGTACCATTATCAGCAATTACGTTCCCTCGGGAAGTGCGTAACGTCACCAGCAAGAAACAACTTTGCACACTTTCGTCAAGCAGAAGGGTGTGCTGATTCTAATTAGGCAACTAGCTGGCACTAAACACATGAACAGATTTTATACAGTCAGAAAACAAGTGACAAAATCTGACGCATTTATTGGAATCTTGCCAATGGAAAATTCGAACCATCAACACACGTGATATTTACGATACAACCTTATCAAACCCTCATTCATTCTTTTGGAAGACCATGTATGCTCAGCGTATAATAAACGAGTTTTTGCTTAGTTAAAGTTAATCAAAATATATTAACAAGATCCAACCGAAATATTCTGTAATAGATTTACTTCCATCTATGCAATGCGTGTGTATATATTCCTACTGATTAATTAATGTTTCATTGCCGATGGCAAATTGAAACTATATATATATATATATATATATATATATATATATATATATATATATATATATATAGAATAAGATTATAAAAGGATTTGATTTTGCTATTATTTCTTTATAAAATTCTAAAATAGTCAATGCAATTCATCTTCTAGACCAGAGTTTCGTCCTAATAAAGATGGGCCTCAGCAGTGGCCAAATTATTATGGCCAGATATCGAACTCTCGTGCTATTGGTTCAGTTCATACCTTACGTCACGGGACTCGCGCATTAAATGCGACATACATCTTTTTAACCAACAGCAATTTTGGCAGTCTTTTCTTTAGTTGCACTCAGTGGACATTGGATTTAGCCAACTCCAATATGTCATTCCATGACAAGCTCTAAGCCAACTAAGATAGTGATTTTGACAAGGTATTGTAAAAGGATTTGATTAAATATACATATATCTGCGTTTACATAACATTTCAAGTTAAAATACACTCAGTCTAAAGAGAAAATAAAATAGGCCGCTAGAAAACGAAGACCGCTCAGGGAAGGGTTGACGCTCCAAAAGGTGAACGCGGCATACCCTGAAAACAAATGGCCAACTAAGCAAAGATGCGGTGGATAACGTAAGACATCCAACGGCAGTGGTAAATGTAATGCCTCGCTAGACTAAATCTTACACATGCTGGTCAACACGGCATCCGTTCACATATGTTGAGGTTAGTTTAGTAAATGTCAAACTACCCTTCGACGAGATCACGTTTCAGTGGGCTTCCTTTCAGCAGGTTAAACATAATCGATCCGTTATTGAACACACCTTGCGGAGGCAAAGCAAACTCTTAATTTGTACTGCTCTTCTCTTCAAAAGGTTTTAAAAAGACACTTTATGCAAAACGAACATTAAAGTTTATGTACACGGCGGTTGAGTAAATCTCTTGGAAATTTCGAACGCGGAACAACTCGTAATCGTGTATGACTGTATATGTTTTTACTAGGAGGGTTATGCTAGGATAGAATGCATTCTATAAAAGTACACTCAATTGAAGCAACATGTACACATCACCTATATCAAATTAAAATTTGTGCCTTAAGATGGGGAAAAAATAATTGGAAGATTGTCCTCAGGTTGACATAACACGATGTCCAAATGAACACAAAACATTTCATGTCAATGTAGTTAAAAGAAATGGAGCTGCGTGAATTCGTAATTGCATGTCGTCAAAATGGCAAAAAGAAACACTCATTCCCTATTGAAAAAAATCGATAATGGCGCAATTTTTGTGGGAAATCAATAGGACAGCAATAATCTACATGTAGTGTGTAGGAACAAAACGTGTCCTATTTAGGCAAAATCTGCGCTTCGAAATGCTGATCAAAATGCAAGATAACAAAATATCACATTAAAATCAATGAAAAAGACTTCAAAACAAAGTTATGCATAAAGGGCATTGAAAAAGGTCGAAAAGCAGCAACTGTTATGCGGATCAAAACAGCACCAGAAATATACTGCAAATTTATGATTTTTTTCATTCATCTGTCCTCTCTTATCTATATCCAGAGATCTATCAATCTATATATCTTTCAATCTATTCATATATCATCCTATCTGTTCACATATATATATATATATATATATATATATATATATATATATATATATATATATATATCTCGCAGGTTGCACAACTTCTTATTTATAAATTCAAATAACATTATTTATTCATTAATTGTCTGGTGTCTGATTTGTCGAGCCAGCAAATTAGCTCCCTAGCACTGTATCGATCTGGCGACATTACACAACTAATAAGTCGCCTTTCAATTTATGTCTAAGACCTGGCAAACCTGGTTACTAGGCGGTTTACCTAGAGCTAGGAGTACACGCTTAGGCAAGCATGGACACACTTTCTAATCCTATTGGCGTAATCTTTCTCTGCATACCGCATACTTATCAGTGTTAGCCGGAACTTCGCCTCAAACTCACTATATGCTTAATCAAGTAATATTAGGTATCCCATAAATCTTTCACATTAGTAGGCAAAGTATATATACGGTCTCGCTGGTCTAGGAGTTATTGTGAACAGTTGTTATAGTAATATTTTTTACTTAAATCCTATGTTTAAAATAAAGATTGTGATGTCCTATACAGGGTTGGTAAATATGATATATATAATCAATTTGAAGTCACTTTTCTAAAGACTTCAAGTGGAGTCGTCTGGCCCTTGCTCTTTGAAACAAACTTTTTTATATCTGTTGTTCACATTTAACTCGGGATATTTCGAGGTCCAGTTCCAGACCCCTTTGTCAACAGTGAACACAACGCAGCGAGATATTTGACACTTATTTATTAAAGTCGTAGATATAATAAAGAATTGTCAAATTTTTTTGGTTGCGGTGTGTTTACCGTGTGAGAAAGAGGTTCGGAATCGGACCCAGAGATGACGGGAGTAAAATTGGGGACGGCAGATGTAAAAACCTTGTTTCGCAAAACAAACACCAGATAGTCAATCGATCACCTGTTGCGCAAAATATGTCTTTTCCCAGTCGATCACCTGTTGCACAAAATATGTCTTTTCAGCAATAGTTAGGTTAATTTGAAGTTGCCTCTACCACGCATCTAATACACATCTGTATAGGAGATTATATCGCCAAACAATCCCACATTAGTTGACCAAATATACGGTGAGTTAGAGGCGTATCGCAGGCTCCAACTGAATAGTTGCCAATAAGTACGATATGCATGTGTACAAGGGAGTAGACTTTTTTTATGCTGACTATGTCATGTTCTCCTTGTCCTATTTGACCTAACATCTCATTATGCATGCACCAACTAATGCATAGTTGCATATTTACCATTTTGTTTACAACGAGGAATATATTCCTGAATATAACGATTGTTTGGGGAACAGTTTGTCGGAAAGCGCGAAATGCACGCGTAAGTTTGATTACATCATTTTGTCGAGGTGATTATGGCACACACACTTCTGATGACACACCGACTGTCGTGTTACCAGGGGTGTCTACGTGGAAAAGAATAAACTACCTCCAAACGTTTGTCCTGCTTCAATCGGGCTGAGAAACTAACCCTCGATGCGTGATCCTTGAGTTTAGATAATATTTTGTTAACTGCGCAATAGCTAAGAAAGATTCGAGATTAAACTCAATAATGGTTATACCAAGTTGAGTATAGCAGGCACCCGTAAGATAATGCCACTTTTCTGCCGGAAAGTCACGGAATGTCTTAACTTGGTTACGCACAAAAACGCCCGTAACGAGAACGTTTCAAAATGTCATTCTAAAAAAGGTTATAAGTAAATTTCGTCTAAAACGCCTAAACGCCTTAATAATGAACTTTGCCAAATGTTTCAACCACTCTAAATCCGGAACCATTTAAATTGGATGGTTAGACTTGAAACAGACACCAGCCCAAATTTCTTAATCATTCGTACCCGAACTGAACAAAATCATTGCGTGCAACTGGCGGTGGTTTTGTTGGGTTGTTCGACGACTGGTTAAACACAATGGGATTGGTGTTTACTTCAAGCTCGCGAACTTGATTTAACGAAAAAGTCTGGCTAGGTCTGGTAACTGGTTTAAAAGAAAGGTTGTTATCTATTTCAAATGGGCAAAAGTGTTTTCCTGCAATTTAATAAATCTACCAAATAGGAGTAAGATTAATTTTGACGTCTCCCATGTCAATTCTCTCTTGGTATTCGTATTTGGTCGTATATGCCTAACTACATACAACGAATCACCATTACGCAAAATTTTCAACAATACCTACGAAAAACACTGGCTTTCGCAAAAATTGGAAGGTAAAGCAGTATGGTTAGGAGGCAGCGACCGTCAGTTGTGTGCAACTTGCTTCTCCTACCAAAGCTGACTGGTATCAACGTGAGCAGGAATCTTGTAGGCGGCAGGTTGACATCATAAAGTTATCGCTAGGTGCGCAATTTTGCAGCCAATGGCTGGCGCGCACGACTTCCGATTCCAGCTGCGTTACCAAGATACTCATACCACCTAAATAGTAGCAAAAAACAAACAAAAAATACAACGAATATGCGTGTGCAATGACATCGCTGCCAATATTTGTTAAATTTAATCTGTACCGACATAAATCGTCATCAAAATCATTGTCACCCTCATAATCGGTATAAGTAGAAATACTTTAGAATGCAAAAACTGATGCTACTCTGTCGCTTGACCACGCGTAATTTTAATCGAGGAGATAATAATGACTATGGAAAGGTGGGATCGAGCCTAGACGGCAAGAAGTAAACTAATGGGACACAATAAAGAGGCCACATTGGCCTCTAAGACGCAGACGAATTTTGGCCAATCAAAACTGTAAGGATGAGGCGAAATCGGCGTCAAGGTCAGAATTAAAAACACGCCTCGATGCTATAGCAAGCCCAGTTTCCGCAAAATACTTATTACAAGAAAAAAATAGTCTTGTCTGCGAGACTGACTGATCCCATGTTATCCAACCTCATTATGGCTAATTTCACTTGTATTTGTCTCCACGTCACAAACTGTTTCGCCTTCCGCATTACGCAAATCTGGCATTTGGTGAGGAAATGTCGTCAAACTGACCCTTTTGGTGGAGGGTATAGCTGAAATGATAGCGAGCCATCATAAAAGATGCGGCCTTACGCGAAGTTCCGATAAAAAGCACTTATTGGCAGACGTAGAAACATGCCTATAGCCTTCAAAGTGGTAGGTTTCATTATGCAAAGCGATTTTCTGCATTGAGTGCAACCTTAAATTGTAGAAACACAAGTTGACAATAACGCCGTCAAACGTCGCAGTCCAAGTAACTAGCTTAGGTTGAACTGTCATACTTATGTAACAGTGGAGCATCAATAAAATATTCTGAAGTAATATTCTTGGAAAGTTTGCGGAATGCGAGCTTCAAATGTTGAATCTCCGCGATTTGCGTTCGCGGGTTGTCGCTTTGCACTATCACAGTTTCGCAAAGATCCGATTGATCCCAATTTCCAAGTACGCATCCGTTTAGCCTTCGTTCAGGCTGGGTGCGGACTCGTACCTTTCCTGGAAGGCTTCGACATCATTCACTTTAACCACTGGAAATGAGCTGCGATCTAATCTAATATATATATATATATATATATATATATATATATATATATATATATATATATATATATATATATATATATATATATATGGCGAAAGCTGCAAACTGTTAATGTTCGTGACTGCATAGAAATTGTGCAGCCGACATTTCCAGTCAAGTTCAATGTATGCGAGACTGCTAGAGGTGAGAGCTGCATATCTTAATTTTATTTCCATATATATTCAATGCGGTTTGATCCTCGATAGTCAGTTTGCCGTCGTACTCTGATGATGATCATGGAAGGTCGAAACGCGTCTGTACGTTGCGGCTGGCGGTAGTATTGTTATGTTGTTCGACGACTGGCTAAATACAATGGGATTGGTGTTAACTTCAAGCTCGCAAACTTGATTTAAAGAATTAACAAACTTATAACTTTCCAATGAAATGAAAACTATTTTCTAAACTATGAAGTCAATGAAACATTGCATGAAATGCTTATGCTGCTACTTGCAATTAAAAGTAGTCATGCATGTATGCTTAAAAAACTACCTCAAAACAACGCATGGCTCAAAAATTTATCCAAAAACGTGTTTTTAGTAATGTTTAAATGTTGATGTACACTTCGCAGGTCTGTCCTTATTGTTTGTTATTCTTCCGTCATTTTCTTGTGCGCGACAATTGATAACACTCTTAGGTCGGTAAAATCTTGAATCGTTTACGTTTTTAGGTGCTTCGATTATTGGCCTTGATTGATTGGCTCTCAATTGTCTCTTCATTTTGAAGCCCTCCGTCAGCCGCTTGTCTGAAAATGACGTTGGAACCAGATTTTCCAAATCTTTTCCAAATTTTTGCGACTTCATTTCCAGTCCCATCTTCAGGGTTGACACAATACGCACAGGAAAAACCAACTTGTGGCAAATGTGGTATCCTCATTCAAAACAGGTCTACTTATATTTATTTTAATTCCTAAAATATTTTTTATTGTCTCTGCTATGAATTATCCCGCACAAGAAAACGATGGCGAGAATACAAAAAGTAGAAGCTTGTCTGGTGAATGTTAGAAAACTATTTCAACGGAAAATAGTTAGCTGAAAAAATAACCTATTCTCGGATAGGCGTGTATGTCAATCCACAAGGTTGGCTTACAGTTATTCTATAAATGTCACTTTAGATTACAGTACACGTAGTTGTGTATAGGTGGTTGTGTGTGTGGGGAGGTGACGTAGATAATTTTTTGTATACACGTGAGTATAAGAGAACAAAGATATGATAGAACTGCATATCCATTGGGACGAATGCAAACTCAGCCCGATCTAAGACAAAACGAAATTTGAAATTGTGATCAATCGGATCTTTGTGAAACTGTCCGTGCAAAGCTACTTCCCGCGTACGCAAAACCATTGACATTAGAGCCCAAGCGGTAGAACACGACATATTACCATCGCCGGTGCCAGGTCACACTCTATGAAAGCTTATCTTATTATACACGGAAGACATCCGGCTTCATTTTTATGGAAGTATCTATAAACAGACTGATGGTGTGGCAATGGGGAGCCCACAATCTCCAGAGTCGTCTGAGATTTTGCTATGGAATTTATGGAACAAATCATTAAGGAGTGACACAAGTAAATGTGCTCAATGTATAAGATATTTGGATGATATTTTCATGGTCCTTAAGAAAATGTCGCAATCACGAACATTGCTTTAAAGTTTCAGCAAAGCACATAAGAATATCGGTTTCACGTTAGAACACTAGAAAGATGATTGTCTGCCTTTCTTAGACGTACCACTAAAGAAAGAAACAAATGGTAAATGAAATATAACAATTTACCATATAACAACTTGGTCTGCACAGTATTTGCATTACAGCAGTTTTGTGCCGTTTCAATATGAATTATCAACAGTTCATGGCTACTTTTCAAGACTTGACAGGTTGGTTAGTCCAGATTGAAAAGAAAACGACCATAGTAAAGCAATAAACGATTCAGTGTCTAATGCGTCGTAAAGTCCATCCCCTCCTCAACGTGGTACGACGGTGTCAATCATGTCTCGATGGCCGATCGTACATGGGCTAACGGGGCTATGGCGGTGGTGTCACCAGGGCGTGGTGGATTTCCGACCGGCAATCGGATCTTCTATAAAATACCACATGAGCCCGACGACGGCACCATGACTCGGCGTGTGTTCCCCGCCACAAAAGGGATCAACAGCCACAGGATTACATGGACTCCTGGACAGTACCCCGTACTTCCGAATGGCGAATGAGCTCTCAACAGCCACCGGCAACCATGCGACTTACTGCTGCCTTGCAGACTGCGCTTGGATGTGCAAAGGCTAGAGGTGCGTCCTCGATCAAAAAGCCGAGTGGTGAGGGGACACCACTTGTACCAAATTCCCAAGAAACTCCATGAAATGATATCAATGGAGCCGGCTTATCCTCCAAAAGGAGTCAGCCGCAGTAAAGTAAGTAAGTAAGTAAGTAGTACGCAAAATGCGGCATTGGAAAATAAGAAGTTGGCACTCCACAATCAAATTTCAAAAAATATAAGAGAATAGGTATTAAGACCGCATATTAGGGTAAGCAATAAAAAATACTTTAGGAATTAAAATAAATATAAATAGATCTGTCTTGAATGAGGATACCACATTTGTCACAAGTTTTTGTGAGTATGATGTCAAACCTGAGGATGGGTCTGGAAATTAAGTCGCGAAAGTTAGGAAAATCTTGTTCCAACGTCATTTTCAGACAAGCGGCTGATGGACGGCTTCAGAGTGAAGGCACCAGTGAGAACCCATCAATCAAGGCCATATAAAATCGATGCACCTGGAAATGTAACAGAGTCAGGATTATACCAACCTACGAGTACTGTCAATTGTCGCGCACAAGACAAATGGCGGTATGTGTTTTCATCCTGCCATCGCCATCCATTGTTAAAATGTTCATATTTTTCGAGAAGACACTTTAGTTGCAATCTTCAGAGCCACACGCATTACTGCCCACCAATAATCAGAATCACTCATTCGAAAAATGAAGTTTGACAGCTAGATATACACATCAATCTCATTGCATCTAATCAGTCACGTAACAGCAACACTACCGCCATTTGCACGCACTGATGCGTTTCGACCTTCCATGATGATCATCCAAGTACGACGGCAAACTGACTAGCGAGAATCAAACCGCATTGCATATATGTTGAAGGCAAAATTAGATATGCGGCTCTCACCTCCAGTAGACAAGCATACAATGTACACGACAGGAAATGTCGGCTGCACAATTTCTACGCAGTCACGAAGATTAGCTGTTTACAGCTTTCGCCACACACATATAAATAGGCACTACAATTAAACAATAATTGTTTGCGCGGGTGGTGGTAACAATTCTTTAAATCAAGTTTGCGAGCTTGAAGTAAAAACCAATCACATTGTATTTAACCAGTCGTCGAACAACATAACAAAAAAACCGCCAGTCGCAACGCACTGACGCGTTTCGTCCTTCCATGATCATCATCAGAGTACAACGGCAAACTGACTAGCGAGAGTCAAACCGCATTGCATATATGAGGAGGGCAAAATTAGATATGTGGCTCTCACTTCTGGTAGTCTTGCATAAATTGTACGTGACTGGTTAACTACAAACAAACAGTATCGAACTGTTATAAAAATTAATTCATTTCACTCAGAAAGGAGAAATTAAATGTTCACCAGATTATAGTTTGTGCAAAGATGGACATGAGAAAAGTTGAGATGGCGTGTTGAAGTAAACACCAATCCTATATTTTCTCCAAATCGCAAGACGTAACATAACTACTGCCAGTCACGCGTGACTGATGCGTAACGAACATCAACGAGGATCAACTCACATTTTATAATGTTTCTTTTTTCTATCATAACTGCGGCTCTCACGTCTAAAAGTCAAATATACACTGCACTTGACCACAAAAAACCAGCTGCATGAGTTCAATCTTGTCACGGTCATAATTTTTTTCTTTGCAGGCTTTGCCACATTTGTGCAAATCATTCTCTCGATTACGCCATCTTGATGTCATAAACACCCGTGCCATCAGTCAATGCTCAATTGTTCACTTGTTTTTTTTCAGATGATGTCTAGACAATGCAAATAAACATAAGGCCTAAACTAGTGGGCGTTGCACGTTGTTTCTCTGCACTCTATTTGCCTTGCCTACACCCATATGTATCTGTTGAACACCGGATATTGTTGTTGACCTTGTCTCTACTCTGATCCCAGATTTTTAAAACTAAAAAGGCGTATTAACAGAAGCACAGCGTCACAAGCCAAAGAGAAACAAACAATGAAAGCACGAGAACACAAGCCAGTTGCGTGCGAACTGTAATCTGGTTCTCATGATGCATTTTCCCATTTACCTTTAAATGGTTAGCAAATATTTTATCGGAACTAATTAGGTTGGGTTGCGTTTTACAGAAGCATTACGTGAAGAGCAAGCACGCAGAAGTCTGACAAACACACAAGCCGACGGATTTCATTCTACCTAAATCGATAATTATCGCAAGTTAGTATATAACTGAAAATTGTGTGTAGTGTAGTGTGCGGCAGGGTGGCTCAATGGTTAGAGCACCAGATTCCAAAGCAGACGTGCCCAGATTCGAGTCCTGACCGCGGCAAATTCTGGCCAGTACATGATGAGTTCGCAATAAGGACGTAACCGGTCTACTGGATGAATTTCCTTTTCTACACTATACAATTCTTAGTTTATACTGACATATATATATGTACATAATTGGTCAGATGTTTATGTCAAGATCGCAACATCCATTAAAGGAAATATCGCAGTCTTTTTGTGCGAAACAAAGAATTATGTTCACCGACATCATATCCACATTCTAAAGAAAACTGTGCTACATTAGCTGAACGGATCGGCGACAGGAAATCTAAGGCTTCATAATGACGATGAGAAGGAAGATGGTGATGTCGATAGGTATGATGAAGTTGACAATCATGATGATAATGATGACGAGGAAGAGGGGAAGGATGACGAAATTGGCGATTAGGCTGATGTTAAAATTGAAGATGAAAATCAGTTTGGTGATGATTTTTTTTAGAAATAATTTTATAATAAAAATGACGAAATTTTGGTTAGAGTTGAAGTCGAGGATACAGATGGTAATAGTTGCTATGTGTGTCCGATTAATGATGCCGTTGATGGTCATATCCGTTTTCACAAAAATCAGGCAGTGCTAAAATTATCAATCACTTACGTTCTTAGTAAAACCGTTGCCTTACATCAAGAAAGCACATCGTTACTCCGAATCATCGCGACTTGTAGTCAATACGCCTATACAGAGAATTTTATCTAAATAGGCAATTTATTGTTTAAAACTGAAAATCCTACAATTAAAGGAAACACACACACATTTGAAGCATCAAAATTGATTTGCATAATTTTTGGGAACATTAGCCACGCAGCAATTAATCCATTTCGCTGCCACAAACTGGCAAATTCTGGCCAGTACTTGATGAGTTCCCAATAAGGACGAAACCGGTCTACTGGATGAATTGCCTTTTCTACACTATACAATTCTTAGTTTATGCTGACATATGTAAGTAATTAATGGGTCAGGTGTTTATATCAAGACCGCAACCTTGATTATAATAAAATAGTTCAAGGGAAGTTTATCTATCGTGTAACTGAAAGCATGAGTCATACAGCAATTCTAATGCATCCGAATGTGTATATAGTTGTAGCTGCGTGAAACTGACATATATATATATATATATATATATATATATATATATATATATATATATATAACATCTGCACATAGAGAAAGAAATTTCGAAACAATATGAGAATTCAACACTGCAATCAGCAACTGGGCTGTTACCAAGTGGACAGAACCAAATTGAAGAACAAAGCGAAACGAAATACAACACGCGGGAAAATAACATCACTTTTCAGTAAAACGAGAATGACCTTTACATGCAAACAGGAACACACACAGACACATATGTATACACACTTACTAATCAGCCCAAACAATAAATAGAAGTAAAACCGAGTCAGATTTTTTTCCACCCAAAATAATCAAATGAAAACCTAGGATGTATATAAATGAAATATTGTAAAGTGAAATTTAGTAGTCTCGAAATAAATGGCCATTATCCACTTTATTATTAATTTGTTTTTCTTCCCATACGATATATATATATATATATATATATATATATATATATATATATATATATATATATAATTATTTATTTATTTATTTAGCATACCACATAAAAAACATCCTTGGAAAAATTTATATTTCTCCATTTACTAAACTATATTTTTGTGTTGCATAATAATTTATTCTTGGTGATTTTGTGAAGTAAAGAACAACGTTCATTATGGCTTAATCGATTAATTATTCTAGAACAAGGATTTTTACCTAATTACCTTTTCCTTGTGTTGCAACACGAGGTGTTGACATCCACTATCTACCTGATTATTCCATATATTTCGACTTCTGGTTGCGGAAGACTTTTTCAATGGAAAGCCCATCAAGCAAGCAATTTTTACTTTTTTTGCACACACCGTAAGTAAAGCGGACTTTTGGTTACACCAAATTGTTGTCTTGTGCCTGTTGTCAGCGTTAGCTAATCACAAATACGTACAATTCATGACCCGTTATACAGTGTGCTTGCATAGCACAATTAACTGGTATTGGATAAAATTCACAGGCATTTACGGTGCCATATTTAGTTTTGATTGCATCACAGGTACAAATTAACTTTACCTATTGTATTTAACAAATCACATACAGTCTATTTCTCATGATTTGTCCTCTCATTTACTGCATGCATATTTTCTGTGTCATAATCATTAATTTCATCGTGTTCGTCAGTCTCATTTGGTCGTGCTACTAGCAAACACGTTTAATTAATAATACTATGTCAACATGAGAAATATACGACCATGTACGATACCTTTTATGTTACGATATCCGAAATTATTAAGACAACATGATGATGCAGTATAGAGTAACGAAAGAAAGTAGTCTTCAGGCTAGGCAAGGCGTGATAGAGTTGATGACAACCTTCCCCAACTAGCTATATATATATATATATATATATATATATATATATATATATGCTATATATATATATATATATATATATATATATATATATATATATATATATATACATTATATATATATATATATGCCTTTGTTTATTAGTGGTTCAGATAAACACACGGCATGTCTCATCAAATGCACCCGACAATGAAAATCAAGCAGTGGAACCGCTATCACACACAGGACAAAGGGAAAAAACGTGTTGAGAAGGAAAACGCAAATGAATTTGTCAATAAAGTTGCTCGCTAGCATAAAATTAATTTTCATTATTTCAAGCTCGCAAACCTGATTAGAAAATTTTACAATCAATGGGTGAGCAATCAATGCTTGCTTAATTATATACCTTTTTGCAATTGCGTTGAAAGCCGCGAAAAGCTCATAATTGTGCAGCCGACATTTCTAATCAAGTACAATGATTGGGGTATTACCAGAGATGAGCACAGCATATACAATTTTGCTTTCTTTATATATGCATCGCTGTTTGCTTCACGCTGGTCAGTTTATGATTATGATAGAAGAAGATCTGAACGTATCAGTATGTGTGACTGACGGTAGTTTTTCTATGTTTCGTGACTATTGTGTGAAACAATAATATTGGCGTTTATCTCAAACTCACAAGCTTGATGTAAAGAATAGTTATCGCTACCCATACAATCAATGATTGTTTTGCTTGAAATATTTTTATTTTATGATAAGAGTTTCAAGAAGGCGGATAGGAGGATTCTGAAATTAAGTATCAAAAGAAATTTGACAGACAGCAGAAAGCTAGGGTTGTTGAAGAAGAGACAATGAAATCAATTTAAAAGAATTACATTGGTGAGATATTGGTTATAACATAATTACCTGATCCTTGTTTCTACAAACAAAATTATTTTACCAGTTCCGCTTTCCAATTAAAATGTTCGTTAACCATTCTGTGGCACACATAAATACTTATTGCTCGCATATCTAGTGAGAAATCAGCACCTATTGTTAGATTAGCCATTCATAAGAATGACTGACGAGACGCATCACTTTCTCAGTTTAATTTTCTTTAGTATGATGAGGTGTGGACGAAAGACGGAGCCCGATAATGGGTACGGAAAATTTTCCATTGCAACGACTTTAACTGTGAGGAATTTTAAGTTAAACGAACATTAGTTGCGCGGGCGGTGATAAAATTAAGTATAATCAAAGTTGCGAACTCGATATAAACACCTGACCCCCATAAAGTATTTACATTCTGGCAGTATAAACTAAGAATTGTATAATATAGAAAAGGCAATTCATCCAGTAGACCGGTTTCGTCCTTATTGGGAACTCATCAGGTTCTGGCCAGAATTTTTGCCGCGGACAGGGCTCGAACCTGGGCACGTCTGCTTCCGAATCTGGTCCTCTAACCAATAGGTTTGCTCAGTAAGTACTTAATGGATCAGGTGTTTATATCAAGTTCGCAACCATGATTATAGTAAATGTGAGGAATTATTTTTTGGATAAAATCAGTTGTTTGATTTCGTAGATTTGATTTTTCTCATAGAGAATTATAGCAGCTCAGCTTAAAAAAGCAGTCCAAAGTGAGGTTTTCTGCAGTTAGATTAAAATGACAAATACAAACCAGAGATTCCACAGCAAAGAAGTAAACTAACATGTATGGCAGTATGCTTTAACAGGTGGTTCTAGTTTTGGATGTTTCCAGTTAGAACATGTAGGCATCAGACAGTAGACTTCCAAACGGACCGCCCATCACCACTCCACAGAAGATATCGATGGTTTTATCAGCAACGAAAGAAATAATTTTTAATTCTTAACTTTGGACGAATTTTCTGTGTATTAAAAATGCAAATTATCATGAAGCAAATTGTCTGACACTTCAGTTTGTATTGGTTATAAAATTGTCTTTAGTTCTCCCGCCAGGCTGTGCAGTGCAGTACCGATCAACCTAATGACGAAAAGTTACTCATTCCAACAACACTTCGAACTGTCGGCATGCCGTGCATTCCCGCCGCTCATGTACCTTTTAGTTTTGAAAGTTTACAGCGATGTATGGCATAAACGGTGTCATTAGAATTCGTGTCGTCGGTTATTTGTTGAGTCGCGTCGCGTGCACTTTTGATCGCACGCCATTATCAACTATTTTTACTCACTTGTTTGTCACCAAGAACATTGCGCATTTTAAAATAAATCACGCATGGAAGTATAAATTCACAATAAAGCAGGAATGTACGAAACAATTGAAAAAGACCGGTTTATTTTCGCGTGAACCCGCATTTCAGAATCTATACGACGATGTGAAATGAGAAAGTGCACAAGAAGATTATCTTATCTCCTTATACTAGCAGAACTACGCGTTGTCTATGAACAAGAAAAAAAAATTCGTATACATTTTAAAGGAGACGCGCCTTTCAAAAAATTAAAAAAGCACAATCATTTTTCGGAAACGTAATACATTAGTGATTACTTGTAATCAAGGTTGCGATCTTGATATAAACAACTGACACATTATGTACATAAATTTGTCAGTATAAACTAAGTAGTGTATAGTGTGGAAAAGGCAGGGTGGCACAGTGGTTATAGCACCAGATTCCGAAG